>JAPSGF010000013.1:3716370-3838590 GCA_035772895.1 Perdix hodgsoniae
AAATTCCACCTGAACACAAGAAAACATTTTTTTCACAGTGACAGTGGTGAAACACTGAAATAAATAGCCCAGAGTGATTATATAGCTATCTCTGAAGACATTAAAATTCTGGCTGGACACAGTCCTTAGTTCTTGGTGACCCTGTTTGAGCAGGGCATTGCACTGGGTGATCTCAAGAAATCTCTTTCCACCATCAGCTTTTCTGCAACTCTGTTAAGGTGAGGAGGCAGAGGTGACAACCATTAAATATCTATTCTGCTTTCATTACATGATATCTTTTCATAATTATGGATGTGTATGTTGTTTCTTGTCATGAAGTTGAATCATTTTCACCTCTGGAATGAGTCAGATTTGGGGCTTTCTTATTACCTTCATCAGCAAAAAAACATATACTGTTTTAACCTGCCCCTGTGATCATCTAAGGATTAAACTAACATCACGTAACTAATTTAATGCAATTTCACATTGCCATTCCTGAAACTTACCATGATAAATTAGAAGCTTTTTTGCTGTTTGCATCTCTAAATTGATAAGCCCTTTCATCTTATGTACACTTCTTCATACAAGCTGAGATCTCTTGGAAGGTCTGACTTCTTTCTTTGAGTGATGCCGTTGGTGCATCTGCTTCACTGGAGTCTGAATGGGATGCCACTTGTGACACCATCTCTGCGGCACCAGCCACGCCACCTGTCATGCTTTTGTAGTTTGTTGGCTATCACTTGTTGCTGAGGATGTCTAAATCTACATATAAACCTAAATGACTAAAACTAAATGACTAAACCAGTTTCATAGTAGTCAATGGCTGCTGCAAAGAGAAGAACGTCATCCTAAACACTCAAGGGAGTATGTTGCAAATATAACAGGCATTTGAGTTGTTGATTTCATAGACAAGTAAGTTCATCAGAACATTTGCATGTTAATTGACCAGGTTGCATAGCACAAACACTCATGATGAAGGTCAGCTCTCAGGACTTATCAGGAAAACCACTGGTCTTTTGAATCTTGAGTGTCCCGGTTACCAAAGCAAGTATTAATTATGGCTGATAGCACTGCAGAGTGTGATCACCTGCTTTCTAAAATCAAAATATTGTTTTAAAAGTTGTTGTTTTTCTATTTTCCTGTTCCTATCAGCTTTGGTGATAGGGATCAGACAAAAGAGTTTCCAGCACCACTCAATGATACTAAGAGCTTAAATGGATAATATTGAAGTCGTTGTTTCACAGCACTAGCTGAGATGTAGTAGCCTATGGCTGTGTGATTTTTATATATCAAGTTGTCATTTGTTAACTGTAATCTGAATAATCTCTTCTTTCCATATTTCTCAGTGTTCCATACACTTCACTCTGAGCTATGGGAATCAAATGTACTGCATTATTTTTAATGCAAATGTGAATGTACTTTTCCTGTATCGGGAAACGGAAAAGCAAACCTTGTTGTAGGGAACCATAGTAATTAAGTCTGAATTGCTTTCCATACGTTCTCAACTCTCAGATACTTTCCAGGGAAAAGAAAAAGCAACTGTTGTGTGTGTATATATATATATATATCTGCATAGACATTGGATTGTTTCATGACAATCTAAAGGGATTATTATGAATAATATAATCATGCTGCCCAGGTTTTCATGACAAAACTACATTGCAGGTTATTATGGAGTACTCTTCTTCATGAAGTTTAGATATTTCTATACCATTCGGTGCATGTAATCTAAGAACAAGCATTAAGCTTGAATCTTAGTGATTATTATTGGATATTATGCTGTGGCTCCGAGTAGCACTTAGGTGTCTGTGCTACTAGAAGAATTTGTAGTTTGAGGATAACAAAATTATTAATTGCATTGAATCTTAAGATTTTCATTGGCTTCTGTTTTTAAATCCCTTTTTTAATGTGATGTGTAAAAATGACATTTTAAAGCAAAGGACTCAAAAGAAGGAAACCTCTGTTCCATTAACAGAAATATCTTCTGTATCTTTACTTTAGGTTGCTTAAAATATTTTCCCACTCTCCTTGCTGTTTGGAAATCTGAGAAATATGCAGTTCTGGAGCAGTTAAAGGAGAAATATCTCTGAGCAATTGACAGAACCACCCCTGTACGACATGAATAATTCTCAGTGCTCAGGGATCCAAGTAAATTTCAGTGGCTTTCAGTGGCTGTTGTAATGAACCTCCCTTTGTGGAGTGATCCATAAATATATAATGTAATGTAGTGGTAGCCTAGTTGACAGACAGATGGTCAGGCCCTCCCCAAAGTATTGGCACCCTTCTAGGTGGAAAGCAGATGAGAATCTCATTAGACAAAGAGGTATGTTTACTTCTTTATGAAATAATTATAGTTAGTGTCTTATCTGGCTACAGAATTGAATGAGGGTACAGTGAAGGAATTGGTGAAATTGTGTTAAATGTTTATAGAGAGCTCCTGAAGGTTCAATGATTTTAGCATGAATAAGGAACTATTTTTATACAACTCCTCTAGGTTTCCTACCAAATGTGACAAACAGGATTTAATATAGTGTGTTGTCCTCAGCAGCTGGTGATAGGTCAGGATTCCTGACTGCTTTCACTAGTACAGCATCCTGAAACCAAGTTCTTGCAATGAAGGACCTGCCCTAGGTTGTTGTGCTAGTCTGGTATTACATAAATAAGGCATACACCAGAGCTGACATATAATATGTGAAACCTTAAAATATCTGCTAATTTGATTCCATTTCATTTGCAAAGCTGGGGGCTGGGTTTTCAGGCTGACAGTAGAGTAAGTGTTCATGTGATAAAACTAAGAAAACTTTGCTTAGCTTAGAAGAAATTTAAATGGCTCTAACACTGTAATAGAAATGCTAAGTCACAGCTTGAACCAGTGATTGAGCACCTGGTGGGAGGGCAGGACCAACCTAGAGAAGCTCAGGTGCAAGCAGCAGGTGCAAGTAATGCCCCTGAGTGACCGGATGGAGTGGAGCCAGGATGCAGCCCTTCCCCGACCTCATTTAAGGGTTGGTAATGAAGGTGAGAGGATTTTGCTGGAGGGCCTGTAAGGTAGGCAGCTTCTTTCCCTTACTGCTATACCCGCTGCTGTTGTGTTTGGGAAGAATCCTTACTTGCTGTGGTCTGGGGTCTTGCTGCTCTGCTGTGTTGTTGTGCTTTCCATCGCATTGCAAATATCTAGTGTTAATTTAACAAAAAACAAACTCTAGTATTTGTACATGTAGGGCTACATTAGATTGGTGTGAAGGGTATTGCCTCTTTTCTGTTGTAATTTTGTATATTTAGTGCTTTACCTGTGTTAGTTAACATCACTTAGACCTTTATATCTGTGTTCTGTCTTCAAGTGCATGCACATTCCAATTGTATTTGAGCCCAAATAGCTAAGAGTATGTAAATGGGAACCACGTTCTAAAAATTAAGACTTTGCATCTAGTGCCCCTTGCTTTAAATAAAAAAAAAGGTTGCTCCTGTCCCAGCTATTTACACTTAGTATCCACCTATTTCATCTCTACTGAATTATTCATATGTGTATATATGAATACTATATGTAAAACCTTTCATTAGAGAAAGAGGGCTTCTGAGTTCTGGAGCATATACCAATATCTCCTTCTCAGGTGTTTCTTTGATATGCCAGAACATCTTTCTACTGAAATCTTAATCCAAAGTTTCTACAGTGAAATGAGTTTTTATGCAGTTTCCAGTCACCATCAGAGAGAGCTTTTTCATGATCCCTGTTTCTTCTGCTAGGAATGGTATTTTACGTTTCGCATATAATTTTTTTTCTTTGCTGGCTGATTTCTATTAAAATCTGTTTATTGTTTCGGAAATTCATTTTGAAGTGGCATATTGCATTACCACATCCCTAAGCCCTCTGCCCTTCTTTGGAGTCTGGGCTTTAAAGTGAGGAGGAGGAAGAAGAAATAGAGAGAAATTTTTGTTTCTCAGGATGTCATTCCTCAGGAGTATCCCAACTGCCTGGTCACGGGGGGAATCTTGCTAGGGTAAAGCTGCTACCTTGTAAAAGGCAGAAACAGCATCAGGAGGGTGTGGACAGACCAGCCTACTCTGTTTCCGTTCCTAGATGTTTTACAGCGCATTTATTTGTACCACTGGGGAGATTTTTGCAGCCTCAATTTGAATATTGTTTGTTTGCTGGTTTGTTGCTTGTCCAGCAGAGCTGCTCCCTCTGGCACTGAGTGTTGCCACCTCCTCTCTTGGCACTCCTATTGTCTTTCCTCCCAACATTCCATCCTCATGCCTTCCTAATTCTGTTTTATCTGTCATACTTAGTCTATTTCCAGGTACCCTGCCATTTTAATGCAGTTTATGGTACCATTTCCATTTTGCTTAGCTCTGGGTTTCCTGTTGAAGGCTTGATTCAACAGCAGAATGGGTATTCTGTGTTTGTAGTCATGAGAAGTTTACCCAGTAAAAAACAACTGCCTCATCTAGGAGTTTTCAAAGCCCATTCTCTGCATTTGTGCATCTTGTCTCAAATGCAGGATATCTGAAAATTATGTTCTGGAGTATCAATAATTTCATATTTGTATGAGGTGTGGGTTGTTTTCATAGCCATGTAAAGATGGTACACGTGAGAACAGTGGTACCGTAAAGTAAGGAAATACTGAATTTTTCACTAGTGAAGTACTGCTCTCTAAATGCTTCAGAGTACCAAAGCCAACCAAACAAAAGCCCTTGAAAACATTAGAGGTAAGAAAAAAAGGCTGAATTTTCCAACTACTTATTTTAAGGTTACATGAAAATAACTTTCGCAGAGTTTTTCGCACTGTATGCAGTATTGTGAGATCACTTCTGTTAAAAGCTTATCTTTGGATACTCAGTACCTTTCAACTTGAATTCCAATAAAATGGATGCTTATCTTTCCTTTCACCTCGGTAGGTTTGGGATTATACCATTAATGCAGTAAATAAGGAATGTCATATCTGTTTAGTAGTACAGATTTGCTATGGTATAACAGGGAAAAGTGATCCAAATTTGGCTTTTGTCCCCTGTTCTGGAAGAAGTCCCAGCTTAATGGTCACTGACATTCAGGAATTCATTATTGCATTTAATGTTATGCAAAAGTTCAACCTCAGTCTCATTAGGAGCAGGGATCCAGTTGAAATAAGTCTGTTGAAGATGGATTTTTGGATGAGCAAAACACCATGGTAGCTTAAATATACTTTATGTAATGGAAGCATAGTTTTCAGATCGCAGTTTTTTCATGTCTGTACGATTATTTATCTGGAATGCACATGGGAAGTAAAGCAGCACAAAATTTCTTGTATCTGAAACACTATGTTTCAAGTAGTCTGAAGTTATGATACCTTTCATGCTTTAAATAATTTAGCTTCAGGAAGGTTTCCTCTTATAATAACACTCCTGAATTTTCTGTCCAGTTCTGAATGCTAGTACTTACTTAAAATGTTCCTTAGCGTAATTAATGCTCATGATTAAGATTTTTCAAATCTTTGCTCTTCGCAGTTAGCCTTCCTTGGATTTATTTATCTAGTTTGCAAACATCTCAGTTTGAAATTGGACCTTGTAAAGCTAACTTGTTTCAGGAAGCGTGTGTTCTTACCTTGGCTCGATGCAGGTAAGGCAAAACAAGGGAAGAAGGCAGACAGTGTAAATCTGAATGGATAGTAGTTGTTGTTTCTAATAGTCCAAGTAAACTCTCCAATCTACCTTGGTGTGGAAAGGGAATTAGGGAAAAGTTCTCAAGTTTGTCTTTCTTCCAAATGCGTAATATCCTTCTTCATTTGCAATGTTGCCAACCAGTGTGTTTAGATGTCACTTAAACACCCATCTAAAACACTATAATTAGACAAGCCATTGTAATAAATCAATGAAGAATGTAAATTTATGACTCTGACAAGGAGATGATCAACTACTGTTGGCCTGAAAAATATTCTTGGTCAGGTTTAATATTCTCTCTGACAAAAGCAAATTGTAGAGAGCTTGGCCAGAAAGTTTGCAATACTTAGGAAGTACTTTCTAATGGGCAGTATTTAAATTCTCATAAGTTGTCCCTGGACACTTTTCGCTTCTGCTCAGTTTCTCACCTTCCTCTGTCCTATACAAAACAAACTTTTTGGAACTTTCACCCAGTGAAATGAATTGATTCCAACTGATGCTGGTTTTGCAGTGTCATGACCTTTAAAAGAGTGCAGATTAACAGAATTACAAGTATGGATTTTGAACTTCAGATATGTTAATGCCTTGCTCTTCTAATGGCTAAACTTGGTGATTTTGTTGTCCATAAAATGTTAGCTGTACTTTAATGAGTTATCATTTTGGGTGCCTGAGTAAACAACATGACTTTCAGTACATTTTAATGGATTTTTCACTACATGGGCACCAATGAATTCGCTCAGCGTGAGGTCTTGTTGGGCAAAAACTCTTTATATTCAACTTACATCAAGAAGAAAAGTTGATGAGCTTAGGCTTGAAAATATAAAGTATACCTTAGTTGTTTGTTTTTGTGTCTTATATATATCTTTGAAGCTTTCTACCTCTTCTTCCTGTCAGGCTAACAGTGTTTTCCTCCAATTGCACTAGAGAACAAAGTTTAACATTAAAAAATTATTTGTATTGAACATGCTTTTCTAGGTAAAGTCGATATCAAAAGGGTTCTCATGATAGATCATCTTTCAACTACAGTATTTTGCCCTTTTGCAACTTAGGACTGAAGAGCTATAGTTGCACAAATGCTATTTATTTTTCTTTTGGTAGAAATAAGGAGGGAGAAAAGCCCAGACTTCTGTCCCCAAATGAGACATAAAAGCAGATGATTGAAAAATGCCATCCTCATCTCAATGTAGAATGAGGAATGATATTATCTATATTTCTTCATCAAGTTTAAATCACATTGTAGTGTTTTGTGCTAATGACTTTAGTACCCTGCTTATGTGAATCCTTCTACTGGTTTTGTGGCTTTGTTTTCCATATTGCCAGCTCTTCCAATATCTGTAGTTTCCAGCATCAGCTGTCTGTCACTTTGTTTTTCTGCCATTTGCTAATACTTAACTCACATTACTTCACTAGCTTGAAAAATGTAAGCATTAAGTTTTATATGAAACTTTATACTCTTGGCCTAATCACCACAATTGTAATAAACACTCACGATTGTAAACAGTGGCCGTTATTGGCAGAGCGTAAATATATATTGAATTCCAAGTGTGTGTGGCTGCTTGCATTGATGTGCATGCTGGAGAAGTTGGCTGTTTTGCTTGTACATTAGCAAAAAGGTTTGCAAGAGCATGTTTCCCTGTGCTTGTAGTGAGGTCAAGTTCAGTGCAATGATATCTGAATATAGGTATTATGTGTACCTAAGTGTTGTGGTTTGCGTTTTTATGAAATGAGTCACATGGTTTACATTGTTTATCGTGCAAGTTTAACTTTGGTGCAAAGGCAGTCTCTTACATCAGCTTGGCTGGTTTCTGTTTCAATGAGCTTTCCCATATTTTTATGGCCTCTGCAACTATAAAGATTAAGATTTTTGAGAGTGTTCATGTATTTGGGGATTTAGTTCCTGTTTAGCTCTCTTGTAGATTCTAGACAAGCAAGTATTTAGTATGAAACATGCAAACCCATTAGGTGATGTTTCAGTCTTTATTATATTATTTGCATAGATGCAGTAACTTTTGATTTTATTTCACGTCTAGAAAATACTGCTGATTTTTAGAACTGAGTTTTGTGAGATTTCCATGTGTTGAATGTCTTGGCACTTCTACGATAATTGAGTGGAATGCCCTCTTGAGAAATTTCATCCAGAGGACTGATCACATTTGCTTTACTGCCTATGTAATTACTTTTGTCATTTTGGCAATCGGGATTGCTGCATTAGTGAAAGTAATATCAAGTGGAGAAGTGTTGAGACTCAACTTTACATATCAAATTAAATATATTTTAATTATTTTCCTTTTAGAAAAAAATAAACTTTTTAAATTTTATGAGGATCTGTTTTAAACAATATAGGAAATATGATATTTTTAAAAATTAAGTTAAAATGATTAATCAGACTTTCCCAAGTGTTAACGACCAAGTGAAAAGTCTTTTAATTGTGTACATACTAAAATATTCTGCGCAATAAAAATTTTAACATCATAAGCTTTAGAAATTTCTCACAATGTCATGTGCTGGAATAAATCAAGTGGAATGTGTAGTTCTATATATTTGTAAAGATTGGTGCTTACTATTTTACTTTGTTCTCCTTTCAAATACAGTTAAGTGGGTAATCACAAAATCCTAAAGAAGTTTAAAAACTTTGATATTTGTAACAAACCCTTTTATTCACCTCCAGTGCTTTGCCTTAGCACACTTGCACCTTTATGTTCAGGACATATTCTAGTAACAGAAGAATTCATTTTACTGAATATTTGCCATGTAAATATATAAAAACAAAGATCTGATATGGGCAGGTAAAATATTGAAATCGTCGTGAGCATATCTCTGTCCTGTTGTGATGAATCTGCATTTGCTCAACTACTCTGTTGCTGTTTCCAAAAAGCAGATGACCTGTGTCTTTATTCCTAAATACACCACAGACCTGAAGATTGAGTATTAATAGTTTGAGTTCTGTACAACTTGGAGGCTATCGGTCTTTTTTGTTACAGCCTCTTCAAATGGAAAATAGCAGTTTACACCTTGTGTGATGGTGATCATGGGAAGTTCTTAAACTGTTAAGTTCTTCAAATGCTCTGAATACTGTGATCAATGTCCTTGTTAACTATTTTAAATGCTTTCCAGTAATGCACGTTATTCCTTGCTTGTGCTTTAGATTGAGTATCTCCATACAAATAAATTATTTAATAATACAAAATGTAACTTCTGCATTCTGAGAAATTACATTTCTGACGATTTGTTATAATGGTGTATCTATCTGCAAAAATACCTGAATGAGCTTTGCATTTCCTGCAGCTTATTTTCTTCCCAACCACTTTCTAAGAGTAAACACCAAGCTTCCTTGATGCTTGTCTCCACAAAATATCGAGACAAATGGCTCACTTCACTTTTCCTTCAGAGGTGAGATGGCTTGAGTTACAAAGTACAAATTAGAAGAAAAACAGCAGGAGTCTCACCCATTAAAGGCAGAAGTATTTATCTTGATTTTGTTGGAAATCGTGTTTTAAAAAATGGGCTATAAGGAGAATCTCCAGTAAAAAGTCTAATACTGTATTGAGGTACTTCTTTTATGAGGATTATTTTAATTGTTATGCATTTCTATGTAACCGAGTCTCAGCAATGACTGCTGTGTGCTTTGGATATGATAAATCCAGAACTGAACATAAATTTCATGAACGTCTGGGTTAACATAAGATGTAGTGTTGAAAACCTGTTAGAAAATGAGGCTCTCTTCTTAACTTTTTAATGCTTTTGAATTTTTGTATCATGTCAAATACAGTGCTTTCTTATCTCCAAAGATTAAATGTGCCCATTTTGCCTATGTAATATTTATATATGGACAGGAAATAGAAGTCAGTATCCAGATTTGTTGACCCCTGAGATGTAATATTGACCTCAGTGAGTATTAACTTCTCAGATCAATAAATGCTGTTATTGACCTCAAAGAAAAATCAATAGCAGCTTGTTAATTTGCAAACTATGACTGCAAGAAAATGGTACACATTTTGTTCTTCATTATCACGTATTTATATCTATATTTTAACGCCTTCAGTATTTCCACCTTGAGATCATCGTGTCAAAACATTTCAATCCTGGCTGTTAGAAGCTTGAGGAGACAGGCACTGTACATTATAGAATAATTGATGAGCAGTACGTGTTATTTCCCATATCTCGTAAAAATAGTGCCCTGAACAGTTGTATATCACCTGTGTTGTTTTTGTTTTTTGGGCAGTCCATTTCATTTCTCTGGTGCGCTTCCTCAAAACACTGCATAAAAGTAATATATTTTAGCTGCCAAAAAACATTTCTACATGAATAATAAAGGGGATGAAAGACTAACTACAGGAAACAAGGAGACTGAAAGTGATCACTGTAAAAATCATAATTAATATACAGTAGATTTTTTCCATTTGCATAAAGATGACAGGTTTCTAGGCAAGAATATACTCTTCAGCAAGTTGAAGTTATAACTGTGCGACTATATTTAAAAAGAGAAAGTTTTAAATGACAGTATTGGTGGAGAGGTGTTATTTGTATCATAGCAGGTTTTGTATATAAACACTGAAATGTCAGGTTTTACATAGTTTGAAATGTCTAAAAAATGCCTATTGCTGAAATTCAAATGTCATAACAGTTCCTCTGCATATATATCACTTTGATATTTAAACTTAAAAACCTCATAAATGATTTAATATTACTTTGGCCTTGTTATGATCTGACTGCCAAAAGAAGCAGAGGCTGATTTTTATCTGGTCTGGAGAGTGGTGTTTTCATTCACAGAAGACAAAGCACAAGTCTGTCAGCCTTTTACAGTTGTTAATTCTGTGTGATACATCTGCAGTGATCTTGGCAAACTGATTGCTATGTTTAAAAAAAACTTTTCCTTCATTAAGTGACAGCGTGAGAGGTATTCAAATGCAAAAATAAAACACTTCTATTTTTACAAACTGAAGTGGCTGCAGGTTGGGTTTTTTTGCCAGCTTGATGGCAATACAATTTTGTTCTTTAGTTCCATGAGCTCCAAGAACTTTGTGTGTTCGTGTTGTCTATCTGAGAGATAGGTTAATGGTATTGTATCCATCCTGTTGATAGGAAGACCAAAGCATAATGAAATTAGATGAAAATAAATACCAAGCTAGACTAATCTCCGAGTCTCAGGAAAGGATTCTGGAACAGATCTGAAAGAACATTAGTAGCAATTATGCAGTATGTTTTCTCTCTTACAGAAGTATTGACTTGTTAGGTAGGTCTGTATCTGTTCAGTGACATTTCCTATAGAAGCCTACACAGACATCCCAAATCATGGGAACAGTTTCCTATGGATTTGATGTTCCGACTAATCTTTGAGTAACCACACGTTTTGAGTCCTACTAGAAAAGAGTGAATGATGGAGGAAGCTGACAGATTTTGAGAGGGCAGAAAGCTCCTAGTCACTACTCAGGAGTAGAGAGATCATGTTAGTCTTACAGTTTAGGATTATCCTTTTGCAATCCACACCAAGCTGTTCAGTGTGCCAAAATGTCTTATCAGAATTTTAGGACTAGAAATGGGAATAAAGTCAAGGCCAACCAAAACATCTCCTCATAAGCATGAATCAAATATGTCTCCTTGATTTTGCAACTACTTATTTTTCAACTGCTGTCTAGTCTGCTCAAGAACACTGCTACAGTGATAAGATACCAAAATGGCCCCAACATTACAGAATTACTCCACCATTGGAGTAAATTCCACAGAAGATGGTGTTGGTGGCAGTTCTCATAGTGTCTTAAAAGTCATCCTGCATATGGTGAATTTTCTACTCAGGAAGTATTATTTTTATAGTGTACTGGAGCTCAAAAAAAAAAAAGCCTTTGAATTCTAACTTCCAGTCCTCTGCTATGAACATCTCATACATTATTTGGCCTTGAAATATCCTTTGTAATTACTAGAACTGTTTAATTAGCTGATGGGAAGCTCTTAAGACTGATAGTAGGTTTAACTTACCCAAAAGAGAAGGAAGAATAATATAGTCCATAATTCCTTAAAAAAAAAAGTCTTCCTAAAAATTCGTTGTATGTGGTATGTCAGAAGGAGTTCATTTTGTAACTACAAAATCGCTGAATGTAAATTCTCAGTGTATGCCACTGGCGACACGTTCACCAATTTCCATAATTGGAACGTGTTGAGTTTTTACACTAATGGTCAGTGGGGCACAAACTAGCAATGTTATGCGATGAGATGTTCAGCTCAGCCTCTGTGTGCATTACTTTTACTCTCTACATTTTGCTTTATTAAGAGAATTTTCCATTTGCTTCCTATTTTGGGAAAAAGTCTCAACATTATTAAAGTATATGAAATATTTGATGCCATAAAATGAATCTTATTTTAGTTTGATAAACTAGAAATGTGCTGCACTGTGAGGGTCATAGCTTATAATACATACTGTTAGTAGTTTTTCATTTTTCTTATATTAAGAGATTAGTGAAAAATAAGCTCTATCAATTAAGTTTTATTGCAAAATTATCTTCAGATGTACAGCAGTGAAGATGATATTGAGTGATAACACTAGAGTGGATTTTGTATAAAGCAATTACAGCTTGAAAACCACAATCTGAATGAAAATATTGCTCAGGGTTTTTTGTAATCTGGTATTAATACCAAAAAACTCTTCCTTTAGAAAGTGCTTAAATTACCTCTATTAAACACAAGACATTTCTAAGGTGTTAATGTGTGCTATTGACTGAAAAATTCCTGCTTGTACTGTTCATGCTTTGACAGATCTGTAGACTGTATATAAACACACAGTTACCCTTACTAAAATGATTCTCTGTTTATAGGATTGCCATGTTTTCTTAAAGATATTACTTTATATCTTTATATCTATACTTTATATGAAAATCAGAGTTCATAATTCAATAAGTAATTTATGTAGGTGCACTTTGATGCTATGAAATTTGTTACAGACTTATGATTTACTCCGAGAGAAGCAGCAAACCTTTTCACAGTATAATGTAATATATATAAAAATATATATATATAGGCACATGTTTCCTTGACGTGTTGTTCTGAAACTGAAAGTGCACTGAGCTTTGTAAAACTGCATTTCAAGAACTTTGGAAGTGAATTGTTTAATTCTGCACATAGTTAATGCAATCTACCCAAATGCTCAAATTGCTCCTATCACAGCATTCCATTGTGCCATCCTACATTTGACTAAACACATTTTCCCTCAAAACACATAAAGGACTTGGTTAATTTAGTAAAACAAACAATTATTCAAGAGAAAAACAACCAGTTCAGTCCCTTTGTGTGGCGCAGGGAGTTTTGCACCTGATGTTCACTCTTATTTTGGAGTAGCGTCATTCAAAGTATTTTATTGGGTTGCATGTACAGGAGTAGTTCTCTAAAAGACTTGATTTGAAACAGATTGAATAGTACCTGGAGGAGGGTCAAATTACTTCAGAAATGTATCAGTCACACTCCCTTGTTTCACTGTAGATAAATAGTTTGTGGCTCTGACCAAATCTCCAGTGATGCCAGCATGAATCAAGACAATTGAGTCAAGTGGTTACAGGTTTCCATCCTTTCAAATTGATCAAATTGAAATAGCCCATTAGGAATTGATTTAAATCAGTTTAGATAAGCTCAGTCTTAGTCCTGGCCCTTGAGGCTTTGGCTACTGAAAGTTCACTTGAAGCTGGACATACACCAGCTCCACAGGCCATCAACTTTATTAGTGTGGAGATAAGCTGATTAGATCTTGTCAATCAAAGGTGCCAATATCTCAATTGAGTGTCTCTCCCAGTCTTTCTCTCTTTGTTGCCTGCTTCAATGCTTTAAAAAAAAAAAAAAGAGCAAGCAAGAGAGAGATGTGTGGTATGCATCCCCCTGGTTATCACCAAGCAGGGTGCAAGGGCACTGTGATGATGTGATGACTATATTAAAGAGGACATCAATTTGTTTTAAAGTGTTTTGATTTTTTTATGGTGGCATTAAGAAAGAGAACATTGTGGTTGCAGCTTTACTAGAAAGCAAAGAGTTCTAGAAGGAAAAAAAAAAAAAAAAAAAAAAGGGTCTCTTTGAAACCTACCGGGTCTTTGAGTCTTGCTGTGCCAATGGGCGCTTAAGTGCTCCTGTAACTGGCACACTCTGATCCACCACCAGCTTAGGTACTCTTCTTCTATCCAAATTATTCATTTATATAAAATGAAAAGATACGTCAATGTTAAATTCTTGCTGAAATAATTTTAAGTGTAAGTTGGTATGGCCCTGTTTGGGAACTGTTTGATTATTCCTGTAATGAGCATGATATATTTTAACAATCTGGGAAATTATAGTGTGAGTTAAGGTCAGGCTAGAACATATGCAGTGGCATATGAAATGAAAATGAAGCTATACATGCACTGAATGCAGTATGCAGGTATTTGCATCTCTGCTTTATAGAGGGAAAAGCCGAAAATCGGAGCATCAGCTGCAAAAATGTAGTAGTACAGTGTTTCAGCTTTAGGCTTCATCATATGGTTAAAGATGGTAGAGAGGAAAACTGGGCTTTTGTTCTTCACATCTGAAGTTTGCTCACACCATGCCTCCCTCGTACTTCAAATGCAAACAACAGAAGCCCATCCTTTTTTTCCATCACCCTACACTCACCACCCAATGAAGGCTGGAGCTACAGTGCTGCAGAACTACATTGCCACACTGGATTATCTCTTTATCAGTTATTCTTCACTCCACTGTATCAATTTTCCACTCACCAATCAGATGCTCCTCTTAGAAAGACTGTTGGACTATTTCTTCTAGATAAATGTATTTAGAGCTACACAGATCCACATGGGTGACCCGTGCTACATGTCTCAGGGACAGAAAGGGAATTATCTGCTCCTTCCAGGAGGCTTCAAGTATGTCCCTTCTAGTTAGTGCTATCTGGGGATATTCCAGGGAAAAAAATCTGTGGGAGGGGCTGTAAAGATCTTAATTATTCACTTGGATGCTGGTGCTCTGATGTGACCCTTTTTTATGTTACAAACTACAACACTGTGTATTTAAACAGAACTGAAAGATGCTTGTTTCTGATCTCACCTTTGTTTCCTGCCAGTCGTTCTTGCAGGCTCCCTGTTTAGTCTGCACGCAGAGGAGAAGTTAATAACCAACTTCAGCTCAAAGAGGATATCATAGTAGTCAGCTGTCTGCATTATTCAAGTAGGAGGATTGATTATTTTTTAACATTTATTGTATTTTGTGGGGAGTGGCAAGTTCCAGGCAGATTTGAAGACATTTGCATAGAAAGAAATTGTAGGGGAGAGCGACCTTATTGCCATATTTTTGCTAATTAGAGTTCCTCAGTGCTTAGATGGGATTGAGCTGTATTTTTTTTTTATCCTAATACACGATTAACAGCTCTTATGCTGCAATTACACTTAATCGGAAAGAAATGGTTTTTGAGAAGTCATTGAAGGAAATCTATCTAGAATACCACTAATCAAAGGATGTACCTTCTTCCTCTGGTTACTTCTATACTGAAATCACTAATTTATTGCTTAAAATAAGGGTAGGAAGAGATTTATAGCAGTTTCAGCTAGTCCTTTTATTGCTCTGCTTCATTAGTCATACTTTTTTCAGACTGAAGTTTGTTTTTGTTGAAGCGGTGCTTGAAAACCCATTCTTATTGGTGACTGTGTACTGATTTTGTCCAATTGCACAGCATGTCGCAGAATCAAGATTATAAATTCAAGATTATAAAAAACAGTGATAATATTTAGTTGCAGTCTACTATTTTACAATGAAATTTGGTAGCATAGTCACGATTTCTAAAATAATTCTCTACGTTATTAAAATTAAGGTGTGCTCAGTTGGAAAATATGGGCAGATGGAACACATCTTGGCATTTACGGAAATTATAACTAACTTACGGAAATGCTAACTAACATTTTCATCTATTCTTTCAGTAAAGTAGCAGGTCAAGGAACTGAGCTTTGTGCAAGTCTATTATAGCATACTGCTGTGCTTACTTAAGCAGGCCCTTCAGTTAGTATTTAAATGCAGCTTTTGCAGGCCATAGTTAATAGTAAATACAGTTTCTAGAAAGATGTGTTAGCCTAATAAGCATGGATTTTTGGCAAGTCCTTACTTTGGGGCTGCAGCTGCTACCGAAGTTATGTGAAGTTTGCATCATATGTGTGCTGTATTTGGCAATGAGTGTGCCTAATGAAAATTATATGTGCTTGTAAACATCCTCCCATTGTTATTTAATAAAAGCAAATCTAGAACACTGCTGGAAGGTCTTATATGTTAGGGCTCTCTTTGACAGCAGATTTGTAATGTTCTTATTAAAAGTGCTTAAAACTCATTTAAGGAGCGTCTGAAACATTGAACCACCATCTTGAGGGAATGGTTTCAATGCAGTGAGTCAGTTTTGGACATAAATAAAAAGCTGGCAGTGCTTAGGGGGTTTTGTTTGCCTTGCAAGTTTAATTGTTAAACAACCAAGAAACCCATTTGGTTCGTGGTAATCTATCACTCTCTTTCTATTGTATTTGCTTTTTTGTTTTTAGAACAAGACTATTTTTATCATGAATTATTTTGTAATCAGCTAATGAATGTGTTTCAGAGAGGTAATATGAAGTAACAAAATAAAGAACTGGGATGAATTACTCCATGTTCATTGCTCCATCTACTCTTTTCACAAAGTTCCCCAAGCCATCGGCCAGAGAAAACTTCTGCTGTCTAAGTATGTACTGATTAGTGTACAGAAGTATATTGCATATATGGCACTAGAGGCAAGGTTAAAGGTATCCTCTGTGAACTGCCAAACACAGAAGCAAAGATGTTTTAGTATTAAAAAAAATAAAAAAATCAATATTTGTTTTATGTTCTTCCTTGGAGGTTAGTCCATCTTCAACATTAGAGGGCCACAAGCATCAATTTTCCCTGTTTACCCTGCAGCTTGCCAGTTTTCTAAACAGGGAGAAATGTAAGTGAATACTGGAAGGTAAACTCACAACTGTCTAGGCTTCCTTTTCAGAAGCCTCTTGGCTTTAAAAAGTTTGATGGGAAATATAATTTAGAAAAAGTCCTCATTTTTTACTTTTTTAAATTGTGCTCCTGAATTGTGAAGTATCACAACCCTGCTGCTGTTGGAACAGCATTCAAATGTCTTCGGTCTGTACATTTTGGGAATTCACGTTAAACGCAATCCCTTTCAGGAAAAGTTGTAAGGCAGGAAGGATTTTTCTTAAATTAAAAAAAAAAAAATGGAGAGAGGAAAAAAAAAATCTTTTCCTGTTTCTTCCCTGAGGCTGAACTGTTTATCACTCCATCCTTGTTTGATAGAAGTGAATTTTATAATAAAATTTTCCCTAATCGGGCTCTGTCAGTGAGGTGTCTTATCGTGGGGAGGAAAATGACACCGATCCTATCGAAAAACAGAGACGATGTCACAGTGTCCCCAATCACAGCTACTCAGCTTCCATATCTACCTTCTCCACAAACACCAAGCACTGCTTTTTCATAAGAACATCAAAACCCAGCGAAGTCATTAAAATTGCACCCGCGTAGAGTTGCAGGGATCAGCCGCAGTAGCGCAAAATGGGATGTGGGAAAACAGACTCTCTAAATGTGCTAATTCCATTGTCACGTGTTTACGGCTTAATTTTAATCAGTTAAAAAAGCCACACATTGCAATAAATTGGCATTATCTTCTGTGACACCAGAGGACACAGTTGGTTCAAGGATTTAGAGGGTCGCTGGCAACAGCATATAGTGTTACAGACAAAGTATTTTTACGCTTGAACTACGGTAGCTAAGGTGCAATCCCCAGTTAAGACTGCAAACAAAGACTATAACCCACACAGTACTAAGTTCAACATGCAGACCACCTTCAGCCTAGAGATGGTTTAGAATGCTAAACTGAATATTGCCGAAGAACATTTTCTAATTTAGTGCTTCAAGGTAATTTGTTGGCCAGTGTAATTGTAGTTGCAATTCAGTAGTAGTCTCTTATGTGTCCTGTTCCATAATGAAGAAAGATGTATTGGAAAAATCCCTTTGCTTTATTTGCATCACTTTTCTAAAATGATTGTTTTTGTTTACATTGTGCCATTAGATTTCTTCCTCAGAACTACACGTTTCTTTTCTTCCTCTACTCATAGAAATATGGGTAACAAGTTGAAATCTAATACTAGTAATACCACTGCTTCCAGTGAAAGGTTTATAGAAAGTTTAAGTTATCTAATTAGGTAGTATCACAGGTCACATGAATGTCGTACGTGGTATCCCTCTCTACTCCTCCCATTTTCTTTCTTTTCCTTTTCCCTCCCCTTTGGACTCGTTCTTTCACTTGAATATGGCTGATAAAAATGTTTATAAGCAGCAGGAGAGTTATTTTCTGTAGAACAGTATGATCTAACTAATAAACATCCGTTTCAATAAAAACCGTGTCAATGAAAGTTGTGTAGTGTAGTTGTATTTTAATGGATCAAACTTGAAAAATGTGTATGACCAGTTTAATTCTAGAATAAGTAAACAGAGAGCAACCAGAGAAACAGTGGGGTAGGAATTCAACTTTTTTGGATAAATGACCCCTTTTAGGATGTGGGCATGTCCGTAGCTGAACTCAAATATGTGTTTGAAACAGCACTGAAGAGTACAGCTATAGAAGTTCACAAAGTCATTACTGCACAAAACAAGATGTGTTTGGTGTAGGATGCAGGTTGTCACTGTGTACTTTCCAACACTTGATATTTTGGTTTGGGCAATTTAGTGCCAAGTATGTGGTGTATCGTTTCCATGCTTTATAGAGCCTACAAGCTCTTCAAAAAGAAACATGAAAATAACTGAAGGGGCTATTAAGAGGCAGGGATGAACACCATTAACAAAGTGAAATATGTACATGAAGAAATGTAGTCATTTGATCTATTTGGAAACAAAACTGCAAAACTATTCTGATTAAAAAACAAAGGCACAAAGTTATCTGGGTTTGACTTAAG
This sequence comes from Perdix hodgsoniae, assembly GCA_035772895.1. Classification (NCBI taxonomy): domain Eukaryota; kingdom Metazoa; phylum Chordata; class Aves; order Galliformes; family Phasianidae; genus Perdix; species Perdix hodgsoniae. Next base: position 3,734,937 of record JAPSGF010000013.1, read on the forward strand.
TATGGGATTTTTTCATTAAATGCATGTTTATTAAAAAAAAAAAAACAGGAGGTGGTAGCAACGGAATACAAATTCCTTAAATATATCTTAAAAGAGGTTTTATGCTCTTTGTCTCAGATTAATTTACACTTAAATGAGTGAAACTGTGTAACAAGTTCACTGTCTGATTTTCCTGAGTTTAAATATCTATTTCTGTGTTTGCAGTTTTCTTTCTGATTTGGGTTTGTAACATGATGCAAGCTCTGTTTTTTGCACTTTTTACCTGTTTTAACAGCTTGAGTAAATATGCAGGGCCATTTTGTTGGAATAATAGAAAAAAGGAACTGAATGCAAATATAAAACACTGTTTTCTTCTATGTCTGGATTAGCAGTGAACTCTGCATGACAAAAAAAAAAAAAAGACTTCTTTATGTCAGTACACTTGGCTTTATAGAGACCATTAGTACTTTGTTCTCTAACACAAAATACAAACATCTAATTATTTGAAAGATTTTCCTTGTTTTGCCACCAAATTTCTGCTGATGTGTGTTTATATTGTGTTGGGAAGAAACAGAGATTTTACTATAGAAAAAAAGAGTTATACTGCTTTGGGTTTTATTTTGGGGTTTGAAAGTTAGCTAGGAGTGTTTCTTTAATTAAGCAAAGAGCACTGCTTGCAGTTTTCCCCAGCTAAGACCCCCCAAGGTTGCTCAACTCACAGTTGCAGTAAAGGTTGTGGCATAGCTTAGCCTGGTTTGGGATGTTCACTTGGAGTGGGCAAACTGTTCCGTAACCAGTCTGAGAAAGGTTATCCGTAGAGAAAGGAGCTGATCCATCTCCTCTGTCAACTGCTGCAGCCCAGTTTTTACCATCCACGACTAGGTCACCCTGTGCTGAAACTGGCTCCTGGGCACAGCAAAGCTGAGTTGCTGAATTTGGATGTTTTGAACTGAGTGACTTTGGGGAGGGGAAGGTGGGAGAGCTGTTTTGTCTTAGGTCACATAAAGGAGAGTTTTGTTATATTTGCACGCTGCAGTAAAATGCTGTTCTTCATCTCCTATGATTCACGTATGCGTAGTATACTTCACACAGCAAATATATCGATTTGAAAACTAAAGTATAAATCTAATTTAGGTATTTCGTCTCTGAAAAGATGAACACAAAGCCAAGCAACATAAATGTAATATCTAAATAGGCATTTTAAATGTTTTGAGGTGAGGTTACATCAGCCTCCTAAATATTTACATTCTGTAATATCTTTCTAATAAAAGATGAGGGAAAATCATTGGTTCAGATTTAGCCTTACAGGAAAAAAGTCAAAATTAATTATGCTTACTTAGGAATTCTCTGCAGAATTGCTTCAGTTTTGTCTGTTACGTTGTGGATGATTTCATGAATTCAGGTCTGTCAGTATGCTTATTATATTAAAATTGTCTTTCATTTATGCGGCTGATCACTGTTGTAAATTGGAGGTATGTTTCGTTATCAGAATGCAACAAAACCAGAGGGCTGGCACTCGTTTATGGCTTTCAACTTCTTGCGTTATACTTTTGCACACATAGGCTGCGCCGTTGAGCTACCAGTCAGATAGAACTGTTTTCTTACTTGATATTGTGTAATGGGTGGAACTGAGGATGCGCTTTAACAGAACTGGATATCAGCATCTTTTTGTGTTTGTTGCCATAACGGAATTTGGGGGAAATGCAGCATGTTTCTGAATACCTGCTTGTAACATTTGTCAGTGGGCTTATAAGTTTGACCCTATTCGATTTCTTTTATATACATAAATATGCTGCACTTTTTAATACAGTGCTTATAACAGTTATCTGTTCTTTTGAAATGTTTATCAATTTCCTATTAAACATTTATTTGCATACTAGGGATAATAATACATTTACCTAAAAAAAAAAGAAAAACATTTGGTTGTGTTTGGTTAAGAGTTAAAAATACTGTGTTAATAGCATGAAAGTAGTTAAAAGGTGTTTTTCCTGAACAGGATTTAAACTTAACTTGTTTCTGCAGCTGTCTGTCACTCTATTTAAAGTAACTTTATCATGAAGTGTAAAGGTACTTGAATCTCTGTTTTTTTGATGGAATACATATATAAGTGTATGTGTGTGTATATATATATATATATACACACACACATTTATATATATGTGTGTGTATATATATATAATATATATACACACATATGCAAATACTTTTGATTTAGGTATTGAATTTTATCCATACCATAAGATCAACCAATTAACCTCTCTCTATGTGAAACCGATTTGAGAAGTCAAAGTGAATATTATTGCTGCTCGTCTAATTGAAGATGTAAAATGTTCTGTAAGTCTAGGCAAAAGATTATTCTGTTCTGCTTAATTTGTAATACATATTAGTAATGTATTTGCATAAACGCTAACCACATCTAATATGGGGGGAGGGGCAAGATCTCTGAGCAGCGTGCTTAATATTTTTAGTTTCCTGGTTTTTGTGTTCTTACACTATTAAATATTTGTATTTTCTCTTTATGAATCATAAATAGGATAGAATACATGAAAAATGTTATGAAATTAACAGTCATTTAATGAAATGAAGCCATTAGAAAAAGAGTGAGTTACCTTCTCTAGTGGAACTATTAAACCTACGGTTAATAACTGATTATTGAGATAAACTTCATACTCTGCAGATCAGTGATATACTACTGAAGATGCTGTTTCTGAAAACCTTTTCATGCTTTATTTTTAAGTACCTGTTTGTTATCTGTAGATAGTCTCTTTTTTTTTCTAACTCTTCTCATTATATCTGGTTTTGCATGTGGCTGTGTGTTTCTCTGTGTGTGTTCTGTTTATGAATCTCTGTGAAGAAAATAGGTTGGGTTTTTTTTGGGAGGGGGAGAGGGGCATGTGCTATCTTTAATCATCATTTGAATCTTTGAAATCCTGTTTTGTATAACTGTGGCCAATTTTTCTCTCTTCTCACTGTGGATTCAGGATCCAACTTACCTGAAACACAAATTCTGTTTGGTCCTGATAAGGTCACTTGTTATGAAGCAGAATACATCTTTAAATGATCATTTTCAAAATCTTTAATGTCTATTTCAAATGTTATAACAACGTAATCTTTTTTCTAATGTGATTCTATTAGGATATTATTATGCCATTTTTATGACTTCATATGTAGTGATGTAGCAGTTTTTCATTACTAATGTATAACAATCTATTCTGAAAATGTGCTGTCACTTAAATGTGCATGTACTTAATTTGGTTAGGAGAGATATGTTCATGAGTGCTTAAAAAAGAAAAAAACATAGCAGAAATCACAGTAGAAAGAAGAGCAGATTCCAGCAGAGTTATGTTTGAATAATACCTACCTTGTATATGTAAAATAATTATAAACTAATAAGAGTTGCCTCCTTGTTTTCTTCCGTATTAAGGAGAAGTTGTATAAGTGTGATACAATGGCATGGAGCAAAGTTTACTCCATGCCTTTGCAGCTCAGGATAGGAAATGTGTTCTATCTGCAGCTTGTGTGAATAATGCAGTCCAGCAGGTCTCAGGCCTTGTAACTACTTTTACTATGTGTGCAACTCCTGCTATCATAGTGCTAAGGACTCCTGACCTGGATCAAGACTCTGTTATTTGTTGTGCAAATACAGGGGGAGAAAATGTTTCCTACCCTAAAGCCTCACAATCCAACAGGATAGGAAAGAGGAGGATTAACAGGTAGAGGAGGAGAGAAGAGCAATGATGAAGATCAGCCTGGGTGGGAGTCTTGATGCATCTGTGGCCTGTGTATGCCAAGTTCCAGCTTGTGTCTTTTTCTCACAAGCATTGTAACAATGGAGTTTTAAGAGAGTGGTTGAGGAAGTTCATAGGGAAAGACAGTAGGTCACTGTAGGTGGTTTTGAAAGTCTTCCTAACTGTGAGGAGCAGTGAGAGGGGCTTGGAGATTTGGCTGTTGGAAAGTTGGTCTCTTTAGGGAGCTGTGCATATTTGCCAAGAAAGTAACTGATCTGAATGAAAATTGATATAAGTGTGATCAACCAGGATTTTATAATGAAGGTGAACAACTGAAATAAATAGGATGTGAGAGGAATGGAAACTCAAAGAAGGAATGAAAGGAGCAGAGAGAAGCACTCTAAAGAGTGGGATAAATGGCCTAAACCACTGGCTAGAATACAGAAATACTCTTTTTTGTCAAGTGCAATGAGGAGATTATTTGAGAAGACACTGCAGAAGTTGATGGAGTCCTGCATGGGAGTCTGACATACTAGTTCATAGAAGGGTTGATATTTCACCATTACCCCGAAAGAGTCTGCAGGATTTTAGACTTAGCTTGGTAAACAGAACCTGAAAATAATATGTAGATATGATTAAGAAACAACAAAGATGCTAAGAAAAAGTGAGAGGAGTTAACAGGGAGAGCTGAAAATGGCAGAAAGTTATATAGCTCTGTTCTGGTCAATTTTAGCTTAAACCAAAAGCTGGATGTGTTCAGGTATGTCCCTGTAAGAGCCAATTCTTCTCAGATTATGCCTTTTTTAATTTAAAGCTAGTGTCTATTATTGATACCGTCATTTAATTCTGATGTCAGATAACTATGATGGCTGCTCTGAAAGTAATGCCTCCTATGTTATTCTGTTGGCCCAGCATGTCAGAGGCAAATGTTGGTGATATGGTGGTAGGGGTTGAACCTTCCCACCAAAATCCCATTACATTTTGTTGTCATGTGACAGACGGCAGCAGAGAGCTAATCTGACAGAATGGTGTCTGACATGGAAGTGCAGATGATGCAAAGGTGTGTCACTGAATTCATTTGTGTGGAAAAATGGCACCCACTGTCATTCATCGACACCTGCTGAATGTCCATGCAGATCAAAGAGAGGATATCAGCGGAAGTGAGGTGGTGGGTGGCACATTTCAGCAGTGATGACTTCGACAGTACTTCAGGTAATAAATCTAGAGGCTGGAACAAACTTGGTCAGCTCAGATTTATTGTGAAAACCTCTCTCGCATGCAGGATGTTAAATACTGTGTTATTGTTGATAAAGTAGACTGAAATAAAACTACATGTTTATTCTGTAGGTCATCAGAAGCTCATGAAGGCAATGATCTTTTCCAGGTTTTGTTTTATTTAGGCAAGAAAGCTGCAGTTTCTAATAAATGTGTCCACTTTTTTCAGTAACTTGTCCTTACAGCGGTGCTTGTGTACTTGAATGCGTGGTAAATATAAGGCTTAGTTGTTGAATTTGTAGAAGCAATGACAGAATATTTTTAAAACCAGTTAGTAGTTCAATGGTAGTGATGGACTGAGGAAAACATTTGAAACAAGTCCTGCAGCATTATACAGCTCTGTGAGATTTTATGTATGTGGCTTTTGTATCTAATACCTAGATGCATGGTTTCTCTCATCTTTTTTTTCTCTGAAAAGGCTTGCACCACTCTCTATATACCTTGTCTCATGCTCCAGATTTCTTCACATTTATGGGCTTTTCCTAAGGATCTTACTGAACAGGTTGGATTTGTACTTTGTAAGTTCATTTTCAGCAGTATCTACTCAAAGTTTTCCTCAGCAATTGTCTTGCATGTGCCCCAGAGAGGGAGAGATTTAACTAGTCTGTACATAAACTTATCTCTAATGTGAAGATAGAGGCTGCTCTCATACTTCACAGAGGAAAATTATTAGACCTTAACACAGTTCATAAATTCATAGACTTTAATGATAGAAGGAGTATTAAATCATATTGTCTCACCTACTTTATATTAAAAAAAAAAAAAGCCAGAGAATCTCAATTTTGTCAATGTTGAATTCAAAACTTCTACAAATGGAAATGTCTTGTCCAGACAAATATCCACCATTGGTTTAAAGTTATTAGGATATAGTGATAGATAAATTCTTTCCTTCATAATCATTCTGACAGTGAGCCATTCTGCATTCAAAGGTGTAGGACATTCTACTTTTAATCTGAGTTTCCCTGGCTTCAAAGTACAGTCGTCAATTCATGTTCCCTTTTCTGGCAGAGTAGAGACTGCATGAGCAACTGGAACCTTCTGCCATGAAAATATGTAAGGGCCATAGCTATGTCTCTTTTCAGTTTTGTTACAATAACTGCTTGAATTTCCTAAGCCCTTCATTGTTAAATATGTTCCTTTACCTCCAGTTGGTAAATCTTTTCCGTGGCCCTTTTCTGTACTCTTCAGTTGTTCAACACCCTTTTTTCAATACGGACTGGGGAAGTGAGAAGCTTTCATTTCAGCTCAGTGTTGCATTTCAGGAGAGTATGATTCACAGGTGATTCACAAAGATGTTGCAAGACATCATGAGGCAACCTCTGTGTTGCTTTTACGTTTTGTGTTTGCCAAGTTATCAGTGTGTCATGCCAGCGCTGGTTTACTTTGTCTAACTGTAGACAGTGTGGTAAAGAATCAAGAGTGAAATAGTCTCCTGAGCACCCGTTCTCACGTTTTTCTCCTCTTAAACATGCAGCTCCCGCAGCTGAGAGCAGCAGAAGAATAAGTCACATTTACAAGTAGGATAGAAACGTGGACTTTGGTACCGAAAGTGACACCCTGGACTGTTATTTCTCTCCTGTGTGCTGGTGGCATCGACATCTTCATTGCAGCCATTAGTGTAGAGCACATATCCTGCTATAGCCCGTTTTGCTTCTGCCCTTGCCATCCTCTCTCTCTTGCCACAGTCCATGCTTTAATCATGGGGTCTGTAGGACTACTGCTTTTCAGTGTTTTAGGTGGGGTGCTATATATATTTTTTTTCTGCCTATGAATAACAGTGATCCCTGCTGGCTTTTGTATTATGATTTGATGGTGATGTTAAAGTTTTAAAGTGGGATGTGGCCTGGAGGGCATGTACTTCAAAGTAGCTCACCTACTTTCTCAGTGTACTGCAGTGTGTCCCTCTGGCAGGAGAAATGTCAGAATCCTATTTTTTTTTTTTTCTTTTACCTGTCTGCAAGATTGACATCTCCTGTGCTGCATGCTGTGAGTTACAGGGATTTGTTGTTTTCTGAAGCAGGAACATCCTGAAGCATGTCCTGTTTGGAAACTTTCTAAGTGCTGTGTGCAAAGTGGAAGAATACAGTGATAGGATAAAACACAAGATATCTTCTTTCAACTACATCTTATTTTTGTGACACTAGAAACAGTTGTATGAGGAGATGGCAAACTAGCAGGAGAAATAGACCTGTAGTGGAATCCCTAGACATAACTGTAGCAATTCCAGTGGGTGCTGTAAGGCCAGAAGTGATGGTCAAATTGTCAACAAAAGAAGGACATGTAAGTAACTTTGCCATGGTCAGAAGTATCCTACTAATGGGTGTCTGTAATTACCAGTAGGATGGGAGCTTCTAATTAGAGATGTGATTCTACTGTCTAAAATGTTAAGGTTGAATTTGACATCTCAACACTTCTATTTCCATCTTTAAGCAAGGATTACTTCTTTCATTATTGATGTAATCTCATAACATTCTCTGAAACCACTTATTTGTAAAAGGTGAGCAGCGTTAGTAGTTTAAGCCCAGAAAGAAAAAAAAAAAAAAAAAGCCCAAAATACCGTGTTACTAATTCATTTTAATGCTATTTTTTTGTTGTTCTTTTTTTAAATCATTACAATTTGTTTCTCTTCACTGCATTTTTCTGGGAAAAAGTATTAGGTACTATGGAGAACTGTGCTGACGTTTCCATTATGGTACTTGCTATTGCGTGTGTGAACCAGTTTAAAGAAATAGCAACCTTAAGGCTTATATTAGTTATTCTCATTATGTTATTTTCTTAGCAGATAGAAGGGATGCAAAATCCAGAAGTTCTAGCTCCTCCTTTAATCTTCAATTTCAGCTTGTAAATTTCTGAAAAGCTGGATCTCCTTCAAATGCAGCTTCTCATTCCACATAGAGAAGTTGATTATCAAAAATTGCTTAAAGAAAACAGTGTTGGAGATTTGTTCTAGCCCTCCCACTGCAGTGTCTAACGAGTTAGGTTATTTTTCCCTGCATTTATTTACTTTTCTTTGTCTCTCTAGGCCAGCTTATATCATCCAGGTCCTCACCAATGTGCATTTTTAGGGATCTTGATCCTCTACATCCTCCAGTTCTGAGTCTCTCTGTGTGTAAGCAGGGCAAGCAGCAAAAAGATTGCAGTACTGTGTGTATCAGCTACATGATTTCAATATATTTCCATGGAATTTTAATCCATGATAACTAAAAGAATAATAGTTCTGATTGAGGTGTAAATGTGAGGTATCTGTCCTAGATCACACTGCTTCTATCTATTCTGTGTTTTTTCAAGACATGTAGCATTGCATGACTGGCAGCGTACTGTGCAAAGCTCTGTCTGGGCTATTGCTAACTGGAAATTACATGCCAGGTCTTTAATAGGTAAAATTTTCCTTGAATTCTGAATTAGAGTACTTCAGAATAGTAAAAACCATCACTTTTATCTGTATTGGCATCTAAACTACTGTTGAATCATAATGAGATTTCTCATGTCATCTCTCTTCTTTGTCTCAGGTAGAACCAGCAACTGAGTTGATTAAATATCCTGTTAAGCTAAAAAAAAAAATAGGTCCTAACTTTGGATTTCAACATTTAAATGAAACAAAAAGTAAACAGTTTTATTCATTAGGACTTGTTTCAGGACCTTTCTGCTCATCCAGAGTTTCTTGATGTGATTCTCAACCAAGGACAGTTGGCATTGCCTTGTTTTTCCTATTTCCAGGTGTTACATTGCCAACATTTGGAGTTTTGTGCGTTTTACTTCTAACTGCAATGCATTGAGGAAATTCAGACTGTCTGGATAGGGTTGTCAATGCCTCTGTTATCAGGTTGGGTTCTAGGAACTCATTTTTCTGCTATGTGACCTTTTATACCAGTCAATAAAGTCACTGGATGTGTGCTGGTGTACAGATGGAAAAAGGCAGTAATGAGTTGGGCCTCAGAAAGCAGCAAAGCAATGTGTTAGTATGTGTAGCACTTCTGAATGTTTATGGCAGCTTCCATACTGCATGTGAAAAAAACCAAACGTTTCTTACTGGTTTGGTTAAACATTGCTTAAACATTTGATTTTGTGCGTTAATCATGTAGTTCATATCTCATCATGTTGTCATTTGAAATGTATACTTAAAAGCTGCTTTAAATTGTTACATTTATATAATGTGTAGGCTTCGGTGCTTTCTAATTCTTTCCTGTCCTGGATGGATGTGAAAGGAGTCTCAGGAGAGCATGTGCTGGCAGAGGGTCCTTTAAGACCCAGTACTGAGGTGCAACTGGTGAGATGGGGCAGGGAGCAGCCTATCTCAGGAATGCCTCTTATGCCTGTTGTTCAGACCTGGGTGCTTTCCATAACCACATTTATTAGTATTACTATTTTCATGTGCCTGTATGTATTCAGGAATGTGAAAGCATTTAGTTGTGTTGTCCTAAATGCTGTTGTTTGTGCCTGCAATCCATGCAGTTCAATCTTTTAGCCCCCCAATTCACCCACTATTCAAGCTTCTTGCACTATTCACACATATACTATGCAAAATAAAATAATAAAAATACATGGCTAGGACTGCGGGGGCTGTGAATGGATTATTACAACTTGCCTATCACGGTAATGACACCTGCTAGAGGTGTAATACAAAAGGCAGTGGTAGGCAGTGTAATTTAGTAATTGTAGCCATTGTGCTACGAGGCTGGCCAGTTCATCAGGCAAGTACAAAGAAAGCAGTGTTAAGGCTAAGCAGGGGTGGGTAAGCTTAATAGAGAGCTGGTGCTTTGCTGAAAGAAACTTTTGGTGGAGGGCTCACTCCCAGGGGAAGGAGTTAGAATGAATTGAAAAGAATGAACAGAAGTATAAAAGTGGCACAAGTTCTCCTGTACCTTTTTCCTGTTCTTAAAGTGACAGAAGATTTCTTGTGATGAGCGTGGCTTGTCCCACTTGCCTAAGGAAGGTAGAGGGAGAGAGAGAAGCTTTGCAAGTACTGCCAGGCTGTGCATTTATTGCAGCTGCAGAACTGAAGTACCTGTTGTCTCTTTCCTCACCTGGCTGAACACTGCAGCTGGGTTTTACCAAATGTCTTCTACTGAGGCAGAGCTACCACTAGAGGAGTCGCAGTGTTGGACTGTAAATTTGAGAGTTCATAGAAAGTCAGTGCTGTCAGGTGATAAACCTGTGCTCTGGAAAAATGTGTGTGTATACAATTTGACTGTTCACGCAGATGGCAGGCCTGCAGACTGCTATCTGAGCAGTTAACTAAGGTCAGAAAAGTTAGCTAAGATCTTCATTGACTTTTTTTGCTGGAATATAAAAGTCGTTCTATTCATAGAGTTGGTTGGTGTTTGGTTGTTTTTTTTTGTTTGTTTGTTTTTCACATTAGAGGTGATAGAGTTAAAATAGTTTGTTACTAGTTCCTTTGCAAATGTGTTTGTTTTGTAAGCAGTTTGGAGCACAGACCGTATCTTCCATACCTTGGACACAGGACTGAATGCTCGGTGCCTTGTTAATAACAAACAGCATTGTTTTCAATCACTTTGTGAGCAAAAAGCCTACACAAATTAACCTTTTTCTGTTGCAGTATCTCTGTAGATCCCCAACAGACTATGTAAAACATATAACCACTAATTAATTTTGTTTCTGTAATTATGGCAATGCCAAATAGCCCAAAGTGTCTTAAGAAAAATACAAGCATAGTTTAAGAAGTCTATAAGCTATCTCTTCCTCCCTCTATCTCTTATCTGGATACTCGATTCTCCAGCCAGCAGACTGGTGTTTGTTTTTTTCTTTTTTTCATGTGAACCTGCAATTATTGAACAAATTGTAGTCATAACGAAGACCTTCTCAGAGGTTCATGAGGATTCATCAGAAAACAAAAGCTTTGCAAGATAAGTACTGGAACATTATTGTAGCATATTAGGGGTAGATTGAGTCATTTAACAGCTTTAAGAGAACAAGGAAGTAGCCTGAATTTAACAAAGGTCTGCACAGCAGGGCATTTATGCTAGCAAATACTAATTCGCATTTGCCAAACAACACAAACAGATTTGCAGACAACACCAGCCATCCCATTTAAACGGATTAGGTGTGCCACTTACCTATTGTCTGGGTTTAGGAATGTGGGGTGCTCAATGTGCTCACTGCAATTAGCCCAATTAGGCAGACACGCCCTTTGTGCAAAGCCAGTTATAGGGCACTTAATCCATCGATTGGAAAGGTAATATTTCTTCTCTGAATCGAGAGGTTTGTCCTGTGGTGTTGCTTGCATTTTTGCTGATTCCACACCTACCCGTTAAGGTGCCACTCTCCATGTGCCAATCAGCTGGCTGATAAAGTGTATTTGATTTTTATAAGCTGTGCAAACTGGTATATTGACTTTGTTGCAGTCAGCTGACGGATTGCTGCAAGAGGAAGAGAATACCAAAGAGCTTTGTAATTGGAGCACAACCAAGTGGTAATAAATGGGCCACCCTGCGGCCTAATGCTCTGTGCGAAGCAAAACTTGTTTATGTTCACAGTGCACCGCCCTTACTAGTAAATTTTTTTTGTCAGCAAGGGTTAAAAACACAGCAAGGGATTCATACAATACACATGTCACTATCACTCCTGGAGGAAGTGATTCATGTTACACAGGAGCTGCAGAAGCTCCTGCATTCTTTGTTTCCTGCCTGTCATTCGGGTGGTGAAGGCCATTTCCAGTCTCCTTCAGCTACTTGGAGTGTGGCAGAGCCCTGCTGAAGCTTGGGAGGAGGTTAAAGAACCAATCTCAAAGGCACTATTACTAGAAAGATAGTGCAAAAGAAAGTTGAGTAAAAGTAGGAGACAGAATGAGCTGATATTTACGTGAGTACTTGCATATTGTCTACATACATCTGAACTAATTGTGGATTATGTCCCAAAGTAAAGTTGAGTTTTGCACCAATAAAAAGGAACAGGAGCAGTGCACATTACTTCCAGCACTCAGCAGTCTTATGCTGACTGGATGCGAGTCTGGTCCCAGCACTGAGCTGCGGGGAGGGGCTGGGCACAGAGTGGCTGTGCAAGATGGAGCAGGAGCCCAGGCAGTCTGGAATTTCTGTACACCTTGGTCTTTTCAGATGGTTTTTGAGACTTGGAACCTAACCGGTCACTGCAATAGATCAGGCTGATGCAAGCTGATTCCTTAAATACTGAGGGTAGAAGCATCACCTAACACATCCTGAGCTTCACATCAAGCCCAAGCTGTCGTCAGCAGTGCCTATTTTATCAGTGAAAGTTTCAGAAATCCATCTCTAGCTTTATAGGGTTGCCTTCCTTTGAAGAAGCTTGCTTGGGTTTGTGAAAGATCTTCCTGGAGGTAGAAATGCAAAGTTCACAGAGCACAGATAGAGATTTGGCATTGAGCTAAGAAAAGTGGGAAAAATATCCAGCATGTGAAGCCAAAAGGAGGTCATTCTACTCTTCACTTCTGGGCTAAAACAGTGTGCATACAATTACCATATAATGTGTAAAAGAATGTGTCTGTTTGAAAGACGAGAAATTGGATTAAAGGCTTTTCTTGAGCACAGCCTTTGCTTCTTGTGAAATCCTTGGGACTCCTCGATGGGCTGAAGGCAAGGATGTGGCTGCTACCCTGCTTGTGGCCATGTTCAGCCCTCCTGGAGTCAGACTCTCTGTTTGTGTACAGTGTTTAAAGCGTAATAGTGTAACACTGCCCTCACAAACCACAGTAATTACCTCGACTGCTGAAGAAATAACAGAATGTGAACAAAAATATCATAGAAAAGCTATTTCTAACACCAGTGCTGTTCTTTATGGCTAAGTGGCAGCCATCATTTTTTTTTTTCTTAAATTATGTGTTCTTTTTTCAAGCATTCGGATGATGCAAACCAGATTTTTGTGGCAGCATTATTACTCATAGCCAAAAGAGCATTCAAGGAAACGCTGAATTTCTGCTAAATTACCATTTATTCAGGCCACTTTTAGTCTCTTTTCATTCTCCTGACTAATCAAGTAGCCATAGAACTTGTATTTCTGAAGTTCAGTAATAACTTTAGTAAAGGTAAGAGCTATCATCCTCCTTCAGGAGAGTGGTGGGTCTGCAAAGTTCTGGTTTTTATGTTATTTTTGAAAGGAAAACTCCCCAAGAAAGCTGTTTTCCAGTAAAACTTCCTGTTTGTTTTGGATTTTTTTTCTTATATGTAATATTTTAGTAGAAATTTTCTTGATGTAATTGCATTCTGGATGTTGTTTTAGAGTTATTTTTTTTATTTGTTTACAGATTGTCTGGCCTCATGCTGTTAGTTTAAAAAAAAAAAAAAATGAATTGTGAACATTTGTTAGAAGAGCACTGTGAATGCCTTTCAGTTATTCACATTGCTTTTTATTCACACTGAGTGTTCCCTATAGAAAGTGTTTAATGGAGAGAATGTTCCAGAGGAAAAAAAAATGGTAACAGATAATCTTGCAAAGGTATGTAATTATGAACATTTGTCCCAGGCATGTGAATATGAGAGTTCTTTGGGGTTCATCCAGTCAGCATGTAAGAACAATAGTATGAGATGGAGGTGATTAATCTTCTGTTGCAGAAAGAAAAATAAGAATTACAAGTAATCAGAACAGTATCTAGGACAAACAGTTCACAGGCAATCCTTAGGCCACACATGTTCACATGAACAAACTGTTGAATTGTTTCAAGGTGAACGCGTGTATACGTGAAAATTTTCGTACGCCATCGTGAATACAGAACTGCACTGACACACTTGTGTGAATTGTTTATTTTATGAATGCTATATAATTCCATTTTCAAAGCACACAATTTCTGTTCTGCCTGTAAAGAATAGGAAGTACAATCATTAGCTTAGAACTGATTTGGCAATTCAGACTTCTGCATTGAAGAAAGCAAGGTGACAGTCAGCTCGATCCGATACATCGTATATCCCTGAAAATATTGTATCGTTCACCTTTGAACATAATGCTGTGATTCATTTTAAGATGAAAGCTTTTAGAAGCTAGAATGAAGGATCAAAATAAATGTATTTTTCTTTGTGGTGTTTTCTGATTTTGGGGCATTTCTGCAGTGTATGTTCTCTTGTTCTGCTGTTTGGTTTCTGCAAAGCTGCTAGTTCCCTGCTGCCTTTAAAAAGTGTAGAGGTTTTATAGGGATATTTTTTTATCCTTCTTACTTCGCATTGTAACTTTTAGCTCAATAGTTTTAAATTTGGTTATGGCGAATTAAGTTTACCAAGGATTTTTGGAGCTCCTTAGAGAGCTGAATCTGATTAATATTGTACAAAATAGATTGTTAAAATCACTAGGTTTTATGCAGTTTCTTTGTTCTTTCCCTTATCTCTTGCAATTCACAGACACTGATAGTGGATGAGTGAAGTTAATGTCGGAGACATGTTCCCACAGGCATGCTCCCTTTCCTGATTTTCCTCTTTTCCCTACTCAAAAACGGACTGTGGTGGGTGTGAACCAGATGGATCCCCTGTCTGGGCTGCAGCAGTGCCTCCCAGTGAGCTGGATTTACTAAGTCTAAGTAGGTGACCGGCAGAGGAATCAGGATGGCCTTATGGTCATTGTGAATTTAGCAGTGTTCTATAATGCAGAGTACAGACTGAAGTTCATTTTATTTATGGTTTTAATTGTAGCAAACTTTAATGGCCAAAGATGGAAAATATATCCTACTGTCACCGGTCCTGGACTGTTGCTCAGCAAATGCATTCAAGTCCTCCAAGTTCGGGACACTGTTACGCTTTTTTAGGGATTTGCACCAGTGGTTTGTATAAGCAGATGTATTCCCACTCTTGAACTAATCCTTAGTGTGGTAGGCATGGCTGCTAGTCATAAGCTTCCATGTAAGGCATATAGTAGAGCTAAAAAGTGTAACAGGATGTAAGGGTCATCCTGAAAGTAAGGGAAACCACCTCCACTAGTCATGGTATTCATTTTGCTGCACTGCAGGAACTATAAAGGGTGGGCAAGGCACATCCCCAGCATAGCGCAAGACAGCTCACTGACCTTCATCCACATTTCCTTCCTTCCCTCTATGCTCCAACACAGAGGAGCCACACTGCTTTTGGGAGAGAAGCAAGCTGTCTAATATGATCTCATCAGCCTTTATAATTTGGAGTCCTGATTTCCAAAGTTAGTTCAGGCCTATAGGGGTAAAGTCAAATATCAATCTCTTCAAACACAGACATTTCCAAAGCTGGATTGGGTTTGCAGGGAAAAAATGCAGTATTTTTCTCTTCAAACAGACCACGCAGCCTCCAGTTTGTGAGAGATTTGTTAATGAGACCCTATACATATTCTAGCTCTGATTCGTTTATAGGTTTTCAGTGATTTTTATTAATGCCCCATTGAATCTTGGCCATTTGTGATTTTTTTTGGACACCTGAAGAAGTAGTGTAAAGGGAGGAGAGCTACGATGTTACTTGCTTTCCCTTTTTGGGCTATAGGCTTTATTTTGTGGAACTACTGAAAGTTTACAGCAGTTTAGTCTCTTTTTGAAGTGCATCGGAAAGTCGCTGCTGCCCTGATGTCATCAAAGAAAAATGAGCTGGTATTGAGCTGAAAAATGCATAAAAAGTTTATGAATCTTTTTAAAAAGTGTTATGCTGAACTGCGGCAGTGAAGTGCAACTTGAACCAAACCAAATCAAGTATTAAACCTCTCCCCATTGGGATTTTGCAAAGGTATCTGGAACTTTAAAGTTAGAGTGACAGGGACAGCCCTCAGCAGAGGCCCTGGCATTAGGCACCATTGGCACCCAGGGCCAGAGTATGCCGCAGCCTGCTGGAAGGAGGGGCTGAAACTCACTGAAACCTGCCCGGTGCCAAGAATTTATCACCCATCTGTTTTGCCTTGATTTTATGTTTCATTATCGCCTGCAAAAAATCTGATTTCTAAGCATTTATTATGAAATTAATGAAAGAGTTTACAAGGCCGTGCTGTAACGCACTCCAGGGTGTGTCCTTCTGGCCCGCCGCCATTTCCGAAGTTGTTGAAGTTTTTGCTCATAAAGTTTGTGCTTCGGTTTGTGGTCAGCACACAGCAGTATCCCAGGAAAAATGCTGCACAGTGATAGCAGTGCACTCTGGCTGAAAGCTCACTGGGATGCGTGGCCCTGAACTGTGTAAGGTCTGTGCTTACAGCAGCCTTTGTCCCAAGCCATGCCTAATGTGACACCAAAGGCATCCTGTGTGCTGCTGCTGTCTTTTCTCAGAAACTCATTAAAAAAAAAAATATATATATATATAATATATATATAATATATATATAATATATATATCTCTCAAAGGCATTTGGGATAAGATGCATCTTTAGATATGTATATACGCATGCATATATGTTTAAAACAATGAGGAGTTAATCCTAAAGGAGTAACATAAAGATGAGGAACTCTTTTGGACCTAAATAGTCAAAGGTTTTCTTACTCTGTTGCAGTCTCAGCAATGCAGGCTCCAGGTGTTAGGAGCTTAGGTAGCCTTCTGAGTGCTGTGGTTTTGCCTGTTGTTGTGTAGGGCATGGAATGCTTTAATACATGTTCAGCACTGCCTTATAGCAGCAGCTCTATGTTCTGTGCATGATGGTGCCGTGCAGCCTCAGTCAAGCAGCTTTTTCATTTACTACTACTTTTTTAATTTACTTTTGCTTTCCATAGTGCACGCTATTAATGTCTAAATGAGTTTTCTGCAAACAAGGCAGGAATTTGATCTACTTAAAAAATACAGGGCATACTTAAAGGGTTTCTTTCAGTGCATGGCCAGCTTGGTTTTTGCTTTGCTCTCTTTTTTCCATATTCACGTTCTTTTAAAATTTCTGCTCAAAGAAGCATTGTTAAAAGTTTAAACCTGGTAAACTGAGAAAATCTAATCAAGCAAATTTTTTAATACATTAAATTTTACTTATCAATGGGATAATTACAGGATTTGGGGTGCAAAGTGTACGTGCTTAAATTCTGTTAAAACTTCTATTGCTTAATATTATTATTTTGTTATTTAATTAGTAGGGTGCCTAAAGGCTCGAACTGTAACCAAGACTTCACTGTAGTGAGTATTGTACAAGAACATGGTACAATTTAGGTTGTGAATGGATGATTGTGTTGAATTCAACTATGGTAGCTTCATGATGAGCAGTGATAACTGATTGTATATTAATTACTGTTTTACTGCAGTCAATGCTTGCTTGCAAGGGTGGCTTAAACCGAAGTACTTTTCTCTGTAATTACTGTGATTTAGAAGTATGTAATGGAGTAATACCATTCAACTTACGGATAGCCCCAAACTTTTAACAGTTTCATCGAATACTTTTAGCCTGAATCTTGGCAGTGAATTGCTAAGAACGGGGCATGTGCAGCTTGAGAAAGTTGAGGCTCTTTTCTCTGCTTTTGGCCAAAAATTCTCTTTGCTTCTCTTTACATTCTGTTGGTCAGAATATTAGTTTGCAAAGACAAGATTAATGTGTTATATGGATATATTTTTTTTTGTTAATGCACTCACTGATGCTGTTGATTAATTTATTTCTTCATAGTCAGTTCATGAAAATGGAACTGCATGAGGCTCCACTTAAAATAACTAGGGTTAATGATGGACCCTTGGTTATTATTAAGTAATAAATAATATACATATCATAATGCTAATGTGTCTCTTTTCTTCATAGATACTGTAATCTACTTTAATCCACAACGTTGGTATAAAAAGAAGTTACCTACTGGCCACATCCATATCTTTTTATTCTTCCACATGGAAACAAATCATCTTTTTTTTTGCTTAGAATGTAATCTGTCTGCCTATATTTCGATTCCTTCTAAGGGACATGCTCAAGTCTGCTATCAAATTTGTTATAGGTGTAGTGGCCTGAAACAGAAAACAAGATTTTATCTATTTCAATGAAAACAAAATTTTGTTCCCCTCAAAAATGGATTTCATTTCCACTAAATCACAGAGGTATCAAAATGAGGACCTTTCTATCAACCATAATAACGTAGTGGCTTTTTCAACCTTCTTCTGAGGTTGCTGTAGCTGGACATAGGGTTAGAGAAGACTTCTCTGCTCACCTGCACAGACTGTAAGTGTTAAGTAATTCATTGTCTTTTGAGTTATGAGTGATATTGTTTACCCCAGGCCACATGAGCAGGAAGTGGGTTTGTTGGGTTTTGTTGTTGTTTTTTGGCTTTCCTTCTTAGTATGGAACAGGATCTACCTACTGGGTTGTTTGTGATTTCTGGTTGAAAAAGTTGTCCAGGTTTTCAAGGGCTTAGAACACTGGTGGTGTCCCTGATCTTTTTTATGCTGTTCCACTCAAACACCATGATTGTGGTTTTTTTTTTATCTTAAAGACATTTTTCATGTTAGTTAAGGGGAGTTGGGAAGATTTTCTGTTTATGGTGTATGCTGGCTTATGGGATAGATGTTCTGCATCTGCTTCTGAATTAGTTATGTATTTGATTGCTGTGTTTCTTGCTATTGTTCTCTCTTCCAATCTCCATTTTCCATGTGTAGTAATATTATCTCATAAAGATAGGCACCCAGCTCCAGTTACTCATTTTTACAAAGAGAACATTCCCATAGGGAGATACAGAGAATGTTGAGGTCACTTCAGCAGTTACCTGAAGTTTAAAACTGAGAACCCAGGTAGTAAAATGTGATTATAAGGCCATGGACAGAGATCCTATCTTGAGTTTTCATTTGTCAGGACACTTCAGGAGAGGAAAAGATGGAAAAAGAGAACAGGGACACTATAAAAAGTCACAGCTGCTTCTCTGTTTGAATTGTTTTCACTTTGTGGTACCCCATTATGACTTGAGCAATGTGTTTTGAGAACTGCCAGTTCTGTACTGAGCTCCAAAGAAGAAAATACAACCTCATTTGCAAACCAACTGCAAGAGAGTGAGCATGTGTCATTCCCGCTTCTCTTAAGTCATCCCTTTTAAGGTCATTGTTAAGGATAAAATGTCACATATGAAGCACTTTAATGTCTGGTTTAATGGAAATACTACAGGGTGTGCTTCCAAAATGACAATGAATAAATCCTTAAAGTTAGGGTGCTATCTAAGAACAGATTTCTAGCATTCATAAAACAGTATTTTTGAATGTAGGTGAATGAACTCTGTTGCTGAACATAACTTTTCATTCCAGTTAGATACATATATTATATTGCATATCTATACATCTCCAGACACTCAACTAAAAGTTCCTTCATGCTTAGTATCCAAAGAGACTGTAGTTCAAGTGTAATTATGGATCATTATATTGCTGTGTAATGGATACTCTGTAGATCAAAGACATGTTTATGGAACTGGAGGGGAATCACTACTTAGAATCATAATGTATATGGAAGCTATACATTTTCGTTCACCTGCTCTGTTCCATAAAAACCTATGCTTCCAGTCTCTGAAAGACAATATTAAAAATATGTATGTTCTTATTTCCTATGTTGCTGCTAAGTTCTTGAGCGGATGAAAAGGTTTTTGTTTTTTTTTTTTACTATATAACTAGGTCTTCCAGTTGTCCACAGTGATAAGTTGTAGGTGTGGCACTTAGCTATGACTTGAGCTTTAGTAAAAATGTTTGGAAAAGGATGATCTTCCGTAGTCAACCTGTTAGAAACTGGCCTGTATGTTAGATCCTTCCTTTCTGTGTAAACGAGGCAGTGGAAGGTTAATTCAAACTTTGTAAATAGCATTAGTGAAAACATAGACCAACCAAACATGATTAATGTTCATGTTTGGAGTAGGATTTTGCCAAATAACAAAGCATACAAAAGTTCCTAGAAGTAGATGGAACATAATTTTCAGTTAGACGCTAGAAACTTGGTTATATTTTGGAATTCCCAGAAGAGAAACACCAGCATGGTGTCTAACAGATAGTGACAGAGGTGATGTCTAAATTAAACATTCATGTTCCTTCACATGGCTATTTGCTGAAATATTTATGTTGGAATATATTTCATTCTTTTTTATGATTAAAGTTTGCACAAAGTATGCATGTTTGTTTATGCCCCAGAGATTAAGGTCAGTGTTAGGATGTGAAAGGCAGCTGATTAGATGCTATTTTGGTTTAACAATTATGTATTCATTTATTCATGAGGTTTCAAGTAGGTTTAAAAGTTTATTATTATTGTCTTCATAAACAAATTTATTGAAATCTCATACATTTCTATGAAATGATAGCAGCTATGAGAAAAAAAAAAAGTACAGTGAACTATACAAAAGACAATCCTATGTCAACATTTGTGTTCAGAAAATTTTAAAAAATCATCAGGTCTGTAAAGATTAACAGTGGTAACTGGCAACCCTATTTATGGATTTGCTTTTATCGTGGTGATTCTTTACGTTTTGTTAACACATTATTTTAACGAAAATTAGTTGATGATTTTTGCAGAATTTTCCTGTGTACTGAAGCTTAAATCTTTTTACATCTTTTGATTGCAAGTGTTTCTACCAACTGCTTCTGGCCCTTTGCTGCTACATTTTCAGTTCTGATCTCTATAGATTATGAAATCTAGATGGCACATAAGATTCATTCATCTGATTTGTATGATGCTCCTAATATACAGTATTCCCTGAGCATCCACGTTTCCTCAGACCTTTACACTTTTTTTTGTCTTTATCATAGTTTTTTCCATTCTGAATTTCCATTGTTGCTTCAAACAGATTCCAAGTCTGTTGTCTCTTTGTGTTACAACTCCCTGTTTTATTACACCGCTTGCTTTCTAGCTCACCGAAAGCAACCTTTAAAGTACTTTCTCTGATATCCCAAACTCAATTCTTGGCTCCTGTTCTTTATCAGAAGATTGAGTGCACAGTTGGTCAACCAATGTTGACTGCCTGCATCACCTAGGGTGGTTTTGGCTATTTTTTCCAAATAGTGCCTCAACAAAAATTAACGTGGCTTACATATTGTGGGTTTGATTTCGTGCTGTAACAAAACGAATCAATCTAATGGTGGCCTGCCAGCAAAAGGCACAGGTACAGACCTTCTCATCTATACAATAGGAGGTCATTTAGTTAATAAGCCTAAGGTAATTTTCTGAGACCTCTTGTTGTACCGTTAACTTTTCACTTTGAGGTTTTTACACTTAATGAATTGAAAATTTACCTTGCAGCAGTGATGAGAGGAGACTTAATGGTCAAAGCATCTGTTCTGAAATAAGTGCTCATCACATACAGTTGAGGAAAATGCAGCAAGGTGCACATGGGGAACACAAAGTAATGCCCGTTTTTGTGCTCTCCCTTCCCAAGCTGTTAATCCAAGCCCTGACTCAAATCACTGTATCCCAATTCTCTTATCTAAAACCCAGCAAAGAGGAACAGGTTAAATGTCTGGGAGGAATCTATCCAGAAGAATTCCTAGCTCAGTCTGCACAGTGGCTCACCATCAGATCTGTATTGATGTGATTTTCCCTGTCTTATTGGAGGTCTTGTGGCTGTTTTGCAGTAGGAGCATGATTCAAAGCATTTGTATATGTGCCTTAAGCTCTTTATAACCAGAACTTTCCAAAGGGGATTTAAAGTTTTGCAAAATCATCCTATTGTTCATGTGCATTTCAATGATGCTTTTCACCTGAATTTTGCAATCCTTCATGGCTTTTTTTCTGATTTTAATGAAACACTGATTTTCTTAAGTCCTTTTGTTGTTTATAAGTTAATGAAGTCATCTTGCATCCCAAGCTGATTACTTTTTCCCTTTTGAACTCTATTTGCTGAAAATCTTGTGTTATCACTATTTGACTTGAGAATAAGTGCTTGTAAAACATATCTCTGTATTTTAAACATTGATTTTTGCCACTCTTTACAGATAGTTTGAAGAGCTGTATTACTCAAGTTCCAATGTATTCATTCCTGTTTAAAAGGCCAAATTAACTTTTTCCTTTGCCATTTTCACTTGGAGGCATTACAACATTTTAATGTTCTGTTCTCAGACTATCAGTATATCATGGTGCAATCCCATGAGCTTCATAAGATTAGATTAGTCCTAACTGCCCACCTCTGTCAAACACTGCTTCCTCGGTTTCTGTGTAGCACAACAGTGAGTATGGGATACTTCCAAAGGAAAGAAGTTACACAGTTCTTGAGATAATTGTTTTTTAGGTATATTTTTATGAATACTGAAATTTGGCCACTGTAATTAAGTAATTTGAGTTAAAGTAACTGAAGAAAAGATTATTTGCTTTTGAACACATTGGTGGCTCAAGATAGATTACTCTGTGATAGGCTGAACTCAAGTTCCTATCCAAAGCAGATACTTGAGTTTTGGGTATGATTTCCTATTTAGCTTGTAGACTTTCTTTTGACATTACAGAAACATCAGGGCTAAATTAAATAATTTCATCATTAAACATTTATTGTAAGTTAGGTTCCTTTCTCTCCAGAATCAGTAGATCAGTCTTCCAGGGCCATCAGAGACACTTTTGAATATCCCTCTAAGTGAACATTATCAAGGAATGAATGAGAAATTAGTTATGTTGATATTTGGAAGAGACTGAAGGCAGACAAAATACAATTCACTGAAGATGGAGCACCAACGTCTTTACTTGATAAACAAATCCAAATTGTTCAGATGAAAGCTTAACTCTGTGAAAAAATGATCATTTGGCTATATTCTTGGCTGTCTCATCTGGGAACACATTGTTTTAAATTGATGCAAGTAGAAGTTGCTATTTCTTAAGCTGAGAGGTTACCATGACCTGTTCACAGTATTGACAGAACATTTCTTCCTGTAGAGGATGATTTTTCCCACGCATCTCTGAAACACCGTCCTCCGTTACTTTCCCAAACAGACATAAGAGAAATGAACAGCAAGTATGTACTATTGGAAATCAAGCTACAGAAGCCAACCCCTTTTTCTTCACATTGGCATTCATGTTTAATATTAAGACCAGTTATCTTCCTCTAATTCTTACTAGCTTACTGAAGCTTCTGTAAAGAGATTAAATTTCTTACAATGGTGAGATGTTACGTGCTTTGATAAGGAAATGTCTCTTTTCTGTATGTCAGTTGTTAGTAATACAACAATTATTTGATAATATTTCATGCACAATAGCATGCTTAAAATAGTTGCTGCCAATTCATTTTTAAGAAAATAATTACTTGTTTCTAACATCCTTAAAAATAATTATATAATAAAAAATTGAGTGACATATTTGTTACCTATAATAAGTGCAACTATTCCTTGAATTTTTAAACAATTTCATTGAGTTTTATATTTAAATATTGAAACCTATTAAAATTGCCTGTGGAGATTTGTGGGAGAGGTTATCTATGGGCCTCTGCTAATTAATTATGATATATTTTACTTCCATGTGATTTGTCACTACTAGTCCTGTAAGGACTACAGGAAAAATCATTTGTTTAATCTGACTGGGACCTTGTGGCATTTAATTGTAAGCATAACTGTGATACAATAAATCCAAATGAATTTGGACAGTGATTAACAGGGAGCTCCTTGATATGGTAATGAGATTAAAAAACTGGTTCCTAAGTGTTTCTATGGATTTCATTAACAATTTTGCAACTAAACACTTTTTAGGATAAAAGTGCTTGCTTTTTGTTGACCAGGAAACATTATCAGCAAATTGTAACCTGTGTGATAAATATGTGGGAGGAAGAAATCTTTTTGTGTCTGTGTGTAAGGCATATAAATATTTATATATATGTATGTATGCGTATGGAAAGTGTACAAAGAAAATACAATAAGGAAGGCTTATACTGCATTTAATTATCATAAGCAAACAAAAAGATACTGCAGAGTTAACCTTATTATTACATATATTTCAAGCATCCTAGAATGTGCTAGTTAACTAATCACACATACGTAGTTCTTGCCCTGAAATCTTATTATCTGAGACACCTGCAAGTATTTAGACATCTGCATAGCTTTACTACTGTGAGTAGTTATACTGATTTTATTTAGCTGTTTTTGTAGGATTTATGCCCAAATTTGTCATTAGATACAAATTTACAACTTAAAAGGGCAAAAGGAAAAAAAATAGAGTTAAAATACAGCTATTCAGGAAGCTTGTTTGTTGATCCTTTCAAATGCACTGTCGTCACATTGCTAAAAAGCTGAAGTTTTAAAGAATATATTTTCAATTTTGCTAATTAACAGAATTATAGCAAAACTATGGAGTAAAAAAGAGTATTTCCATTAAAAACATCAAACTGCTGCTTGAACTTCAAGGCAAAAGAATTATTTGTTTGTTTATTCTTGCAATTCCTCGTCTGTTTGTTTGAGTCTTCTTCTGAAACTTTGCTCATCTTCTGCTGTGCTTGGTCATAAGTGGACTTGATATCATCTCCAATTCTTTGATCCTCTTTTTCTTCTTTATATTTTAATACTTCAATTGCTGAAGAAAAAAATTGGACTGATTGGAAGATAGGAGCCCTCATTCTTTGTAACCAGCATTCATGCAGTAGTAGTGCATTATTCATACTCTGCTCTGGCAAAATGCTTTTTGGTGCTTCAGAAAGAAACTTGGTTGCGTTTCCCCAACAAATTCCTCAGTGTTACAGCTGTCACTGTAACTTCGTGCTGCTTGACCAGCAGAACTTAGACTACACCTGGCAAAGGTTATTTTGAGGCTTTCTGAAAGAGCAACACTTGAATCTGAAACTTACTGCCACTGCTCAGCGTATGACATTTCCCTTTGGAATCTGGCTCCAAGAAATCTTTAATATGAGAAACATATGGTATATAGGTGCTTGTTCATTTGTTTGTTTTTAGTTTTTACTGAAAAAGAAGCAGATACAGTCTAGCAGAGAAACTGCTTAATCCTTTTGTATAGGATGCTACAAATATCTAACTGCTTTAGCTACCTGCATGCTGAAGTTTCTGAGTACTGAGAAGTACTGAGCTCACTTAGCACCTACTATCTGCTTGGCCTTTGCAGCCATCAAACTCTACCAGGCGAGTTTGTTCTTTGTGCTGTCGTGGGAGTTTATTCAGTGCATTCATTGGATCTTTTATTTCTTTTTGTTAGCCATTTCTGTAGCTCCCTTCTGGGTGTGTGCTGTTCCATGAAATTGCCAGAGGAGGAGACTCAGTGTTTCTTCAAGCTGACAGTGATGGTAGTACTGTCACCAGCATAATACAGGTTTCTTGTTTTCTGTTTGCTTGTAGAATTAGAGGAAGGACTTTGAGACATCTTCTAACCCTCCCACAGCTTCAAAGCAGAATCTATGATGTGACTGGCTTAATTCTGTTTTGGTTTCAATCTGGATTGTAAACTTCATGCTTGGATTGATTTTTATCTTTAGGATAGAAAATACAGATGGTTATGCTAACAGTGGATATGTATTCAAGCCATAAATCATAATGTGACCCATATTCCATTGCTTCTCCCCACAATACTCTTTGCTTTCCTTGCCCAGATGTAGAAATGAGGAGGTGGCCACAGACCAAGCTGCACGCATCTTTTGTAACAGTCGGGATTAGAGTTTGTTCTGTGTTCCCTGAGCACCTGTAGTATTGATGCAAATAATTTAGTCAAATCTACAAGCAAAGGATTTTACTCAATTTAAATCAAAAGTATTATTTGTATGGGACATTTATTTCTATGTACTATTTATCTAGAGGTTACTACAGCTGCCCAGTTTCAGCTCGCTGTTGGCTGCATGGCTTGAGTGGTGGAGCTTCCCTAATACTACAAAGCTGGATGCATTGACAGCTCCATTCAGTTGAGTACTTGCAAAGATGGGAATAAACACATACTGATGGCAGTGCTAAAATCTTCAGCACAGCAATGGTTAACAATAGCAGTTAAGCAACTAACAGTCCATTGTTTTGATTACAGCCATTAATCTGACACAGACTTCACTGCAGTGACATTGCAGTCATTATTTTAAGGCTGTTTGCAAGCTCAAGTTATGTCATTACAAATTGTTTTCATTTCCTGTCTATGAAGATTTTCCTTGTGACTGTGAGAGTCAGAAATGTGTTTCTGAAGAGATTTCAGATGTTTCAGTTGAATATTGCAGCAGAGAGTAAACGCTGCGTCGAATTCTGCTTCTCTGTTATCCTGGAATATGCAGAACCTTGTTCAAAGGTTGCACAACAACTGCAGTCTGAATGTGTTTTTTCTTTTTTCTGTTGAGAAACATATGATAAAAGGGCTGTGAGCTACCTAGACCTCAGTGTTGCTTAATAGCTTTGTGGGAGCTAGCTTCTTGCCAATTTTAGAGCATCGGTCTATCTGACTTAACCACATGTAGACTTACTGGCAGGTCTACTCAAATCAGTGGTGCAATTATTTACTTCTTAAAGAGAAAACAGGCATGCAGTATAATGACCTTACAATAACTTTCAGTTTTATGTGGAGAAAAAATAAACAGTTGTCATTTCCTTGTTATTTTGAGGTTTAAGACTTTGCCACAAAGGTTTTAAATATTTACTAACTACTACGTTCTCTGAAATTTCTCTATTTAAAAACACAATGAATTTATTCAGGGAAGTCTTTCTATTGCACCAAGCTCCACAATCTTTATTAGAGAACATTATAAATAAGTGTCTTTTCACTTCTTTTTTTTTTTTTTTTTTTTTTGTATTACTTGACTCTTAACTCAAAGAACTTATTACTTTTCGTATTTTGCTGCCAGCTTTGTTTTTGTTTTTTATTAAGTAGTTCATAATGCAAAGGTTGTTTTTTTGTGATACAGCCACATTCATAGAGAAAATGTATTTGGGGCATTATAAGTCTCACTGAACATTTTTGGTATCGCATCCCAGAATTAGCTTCACATCAGAACTGTTCTGATGTTGAGGGAAATAAATGTTTACTTTTTTCTTTTTTATGTTACATCTTAATCTTGTCCGAAGAGGAGAAGGTATTATCATTTAACCAAATCATAATTGCTCTATGTTCGTTCCTATCTTACCTGACATGAATAGTTAATAGTTTCATTGCTTCTTTTACAAGATTTTGCTGGTTTTTAATAGTTACTCTGAGACCGTGAGTACTGAAGGAGCAGCAAAAAGTTAGGAAACAGCAACTTTGCTATTACTAGGGAAGGAAGCAATTCTAGGACAGTAGTATGGCACTAATGCTCTGGTGGAACTGGCCATAGGAATTATTAACTTTGGATGTGTATTTGCAAAGTTGGAATTGCATCATTTCAATTTCCAGTTTCTTCTAAGTGTGTGACTACTGAAGCTAGTCGATACTTGGGCTTTGTCTTGGAATTGCCAGTATGTCAACTTGTTTTATTTCAACTAGGATTGGAAAGCTAAAACATTGATCTCTCTTTTTTCCTCACTGAACAGGAAGCTGTGCGAACGTTTGGTTTGGAAACACTGGAATTTTTGTTTTAGTGGGAAATCTTGAAATGCATCTTTTCAGTGTTCCCACACCACACTGAACTATTTCATTCTGGTTTGGCCTTAACCGTTGTTATCCCAAATTGCTGTAGTTCACTGTGGTATTTGTAGCCCTAGCATGTCATCTTGCTGCTGTTACTCTGAAGGCTTTCTGGAGAAAATGCATCTCCATGATTGCATTGCATTGCATTGCAACAGTTAGATCAGATGAGAGACTACGGAGCTTAGTGTGAGAACCTGGATGCAGCCATTTCAGTAAGATCTGGCAGAGAAGATGTCACTGGACATTCGTTGGAGTTTAATGCCCAAGGAAACTCTGAGTGCTCCCAAATGCATGGTAAACTAAGTTTCATAGGGATTGCGATTCATACCTGCAGCAAATGAACAATGCTCAGTGTGTTATGCTGGCCCTGCTGTCAAGGTGATGACACAGGAAGGCAGTAGTATTAGCTAGAAACATGGTGGGGAAAGAAGGGCAGAACCTGATAACATCATAAATCACTTAAATGACATTTTTTCCTGCTATGTGTTGATACAGTTTTTGTCTTCCAGAAGCATATGTCATTGAACATAGTACTTCTCATGTCTATGGAGAGAAAGAGCAAACATAACTCAGGGGAATGTATGTATTTTCAAAATCCCTCCTAAAGGATTTTACTTCCTACAGGACAGTGCAAGGGGAATTGCCAAACATATCTGAAATAACTTAAAATTTATTTATACTGCTTGTTGTCTTTTTAGTCCTGATAATAACATATTGTTGTCTCCTGAACTGACAGGTGCTAAAGTGTGTAATAGCAGAAGCTGATATGGAAAAAGGTATTGTAGTCCTCTTTGTGGTTTTCTAGAGCACCAGAGAGATGCAGCTGTTGTTCATAAGTGGACTCTTAATGGGTAATGCCACCTCCTTTGGTATGGGGAGGAGAGCAGAAAGGGAAAGCAAACACTTCCTCCTTTGCTTTGGTCATGATGAATTCCCAATTTGCATTCTAAGATGTGTGAAATGAAAGTTGTGTACATGCAGCCTCCCAGTGTTCAAGCATCTGAGCACAGATCAAGAAGTATACGTGCATGTGCAGCCTACTAAACTGGGAATTGTGGAGTGGGTGGTTGTTTTGGTCTTGGTAATAGAAAATGCAGGTCATCTTGGGTGGGGAAAGTGGCTATATTTTTATGCGGAGCCCAATACTAACAAGTAAATATTTACCTTGGAGCAATAATGTCATGTTACCATGCTATTTCATTGTAGGATTAAGTAAAAGGTAAATGTTTGCTTTTTAGTTTCTGTCCTTGGATCTTTTAAAATAATATGCTTTAAAATCCCTATTTGTATATTTAAAAAGCAGTTTTCTCTTTTTACAGAGAAAAGACAACAAAGACAACAGCAATTCAAGCTTCTTTTAATGTTCTACCATGGTGCAGTAGTCCATCCTGAGAGGGTAGACTCTAATGCTCTCCTTGTTTGTGTTTATTATATCCTCAGTCTTTCTGCCCCAATTGCTGCCAGCTGGAACAAGTTTTGGTGTAGGTTTTCTGATAGGGACATCAGTTCAACTGGGAGTGGATTTGTACCTCAAAAGTCTTATCACTCAGCGATGACTTATGGTCATTATTGCCTTCCCTGATTTCTGCTATTATCTTATAGGTGAATTCTAACTCAGTCTTTCTGCTTGTTCTGTAGATTCTAGCCTGCCTTTTTAGTTGCCCGGATTATAATGAACACCTGAACCAAGTTTGTCTTAAACAAAATCGAATTTGATACCTTGTAGACTTCCTGTATATATAACAATGGGATGAGTTTTGGGTGTGCCAGTCGCAATTATGAAAGATACTCTAAGTATATTACCTTATTAGACGTACTTTTTTCCTAACCATAAAAGACAGTGAATGGTCAGTCGTCTTTGCAGCTATTGCTAGTGATTTGCTATGCCTTTTGACAGAAGTAGAAATTTATTTTAGGTGACTTAATCATGGACTGTTGGTAGGAGAGAGAATAACAATAGAGCATGGTCTATGACCTTGTCTTGTCAGTGCTGATAAACCAGACTATACATTCAGATTTAAAACAAATGAAAGTTTCTGTCAGTAATCCTGGGGGTGATTTCTATGACTTCCTTGACAGGAGTATTGAGACAAGAGAGCTTCTAAAAACTTCCTTGGAACAATACTAAAAGATAAAGCTATCTGCAGCTGAGCTAACTGTAATGAGAGCAGATCCCAGCACAGGAAGGGCAGCAAATGGGGGGATCTGCAGCAAGAAAAACAATATTCACACCAAAAGCAATGGCAGGAGTATGTTACTGTGTGCACAAGCATATGGTAACCAGCAGCAAATTATGAATAGGCTTTGTGTGCGGAGCTAGTCAGGAATTGTTATATTTGTGTACAGTGTTTATTTGCTAAGCTTTATGGTCAACTTCATTACTCTTCATTTTATTCATTATTATGTCACTGAGCAGCAACTTGTTAAAAGATTAAAAGTTCCAATTGGTTGCTCATGCCTACGGTATGTAAATGCCTTACAGCTTTGGCAGTAATTTACTGACATTCTGGCAATTTGTGCTTAAATAGCTTATACACACACATACATATGCACACTAGCATTGTGTGTGTGTGATATATTTTTTTAAAATTTATTTATTTAGAAACTCAGTATCAGGCATTTTATGCAACTAGGCATGACTAGAGAGGACCTGATCCTGCAATCCTGACAGCCCCAAAAAAACGTTTTTTATCTCTTTGGGAATGACCTGTTTAAAAAAAAAAAAAGTGCCTTTAGCAGAAATCCAATGAGAAGCACACTGTTTAAAAAGTAAAAACAAACAATAAAGAAGCAAAATCTAATGATAGTTTAAATCCAGGGTGCAGCAGTTACTGCGGAGCTTCTTTGACAATCAGAATTTCCTCAACTAGTTTCTCAAACAAGTTGCATGTGTTTATTACACAGATGCACAAATACGCATATGCACACTCAAATGTAAGCACTGGTCTCTGCGTGTGCTTATACAGATATATTTAGGCATATAATTTTAAATCAAATTTTACCCTTCTCACTTTCAACACATCTTATTTGCATGCATTTTTACAAATAGTTGCTTGTAATGAGGTTGGGTTTTGATAGTGGGTTTTGAACCTTTATAGGCAGCAGTTCTGTGATCACAGCTTTATACCTCCATCTTGAACAAACTCTTTGAGAAATTATTCTTAAAGAACTTCTGTTTCCTCAACCAGGCCTGCAAGATGATGCTGTGCTACATGAATTGGGGTAGCATAAGGCTGATATCAGAGAACAGCCCTTTCTTAATAAGTTCAATTACAGATTGCTTCATAAAAGCAGATTTTAGAAATGTGGGAAGTGAGCTTCTACAGTTTACCTGCCTTCATACATGCTCCAGGTATTGCTCCCTATCAAGGAAAAATAAAAATGCTTTGTCACATAAAACTTGACAGAGGTCCTATCTTTTAAGAGTTTATAGAGATAATGGAAGCAAAGACTTATCTTTGCAAAAATATGAAATATTTTCTTTCAAAACTTTGAGACCTTCACAGCAGTGGAAGTAAAAAGTGAAATATATTTGTATCACTTTTCATATAATCATGCGTGGCAGCATTTGCCTACAAATATGGGATAAGGTCTTATCATATATGTCCTATAATGGAAAGAAGTATGTGAATGTTACAAATTTTTTGTCAAACTCCATGAAGAAAAGAAAATGTTAAAAGACTTTAAAAGTAATAGCACACATTTTTGCTTAGATAACACCTAGGTTATGGAGATGTTCACTGGGTATGGGACCAGTTATGGTGTTATTTGAATAATCTACACTGGCCGAATTGATTTCCAAATCATCAAATGAACAGTAACTCTGAATTTCTTTTAGGAATTCTTAACAAACAGATAGTAATTGAATGAAGATTTCTTTAAACAAATATTTTTTTGAAAATGAATGAGAGCAAAAGCACTTATGTTTGGTTAAGTAAAAAAACATACTTGAAAAAGATTTTGATTTAAAGAATTAGCAAAATTTTAACTAGCACAAGAAAATTCATGTTTAGTGGGATGGACGGTATCTATTATTTCACCACCCTTTTTTTTCTCCAAGTTTTTCAACCAATCTGATTAAGGAATATTACTTTTCCCTCCAGCATGCTAAGGTGTCACAGTAGAGACACATCTTTCTTAGTCAACGTGCACTGATGCACAGTAGAGACACATCTTACGTAGTCAGCATGCATTGATGAAAGGCTTTATGAGAACAAGGTAGTTCATTTTGTTTCACCTTACCATGTTTTTTACTTCTGCTTTTATTTCAACTTTCTGTGAGCCAAAACAGAAGTACGCTTGAGTGTGTTTTACAGACCATGGTATTACTGTGATCTATTACATTTACCCAAAGTTTGGCTAAGTTTCAACTAGATTTGTTGATAAGCCTAAAAATAAATAGCATTTACTTATCAATTAAATATAGCAGTTTGTGAATTTTTTAGTAGTTTGCTCTTTCTTTTTTTCCCCTCAAGTTTAGAAGTTTGGATGTTTTTCTTCCTCTGTTCTGCATAATAATGGGATGGAAAAGAACAACATTATAACATTGTCAAATGTCTCTTTTTGGTCTACAGAGACAGGAAAAAATGATTAGTCTCCTTGGGACACAAATCCTGTCTCTCTGATAAACTCATGGACTACTTCACATAGGCTAATAGTGACTGGCAGAGGAAAAGCCATTCCAGGGTAGATGAGAACCAAGCACCTTCTTTTTGCTGGAATGTAAAGTAATTATGGACGTCCTGAAGTCAGCTGTGAAAATGCCAGGGATTTTTGTGAAACCAGGATAACGCCTTCAGGGATTCTGTGGCCAGAAATGATTCTGCACTGGTCAGTGGAATACCCTGAGAAGTCTCATGAGTATTCTGCATATTTATTTGTTGTTTATCTTTGAGCAGAGTATTTCAGAAGAAGCTAAACCAGAAATATATCTGCCGTTCACTACCATGTAGAATAACATAAAGCATTATGACCCAGAGACTTCTGAGAACTGAGGATCCAAGCTAGGATCCAAACTTTTATTTAAAGTTTGCAACCAGCTACATTTGTAACATGGTCTCTCTTTTCCTAATTCTATTCCACATTTAAGTTTTATGCCTGAGGACCGGGTGGCAGATTTTATTGCATTTTTTTCTCATTTTGACAGCAAAATTGAGCTGCAATTTACAGACAGTGGGGTGGATTCAAGAAAACAGAAAGCATTTAGAGTTTGTAGGGAATCACTTGTTTCATATAAATCTTTCAGAAATGCACAACTTTTTGTTTTAAAAGGGTTATGAAGGAATGTCTGTGGGCAGATAAATTGCCGTCTTTCTTTGTCATCACTCTCTATTGTTGGTAGCTGCACAAGCTCCTGCATTTCTTTCCTCTCATTCTATTCTTTCCCACTTCCCTCTGCCGTGTCGTTCCATCTTCATACACACTTTTTCTTTCTCACACAGAGATACGCTGGCTTTTAGTTTTCTAACTTTAAATTGATTAGAATTAATTTTTAAATAAGTGTCACATATCCTTAACCAAGCACTAAAAGGTTGAGAATGCTTTATGGTGCGAAGTCTGATCCAAAACTCAGTGAGAAGAATTTTAAAAATATGGGCTGCCCTTCATTAGCCCTGATGATATCTCTTGACAGGCAATGTGTGCTCACGCTGCCATGCCAGGCCAGGGCAGGACCAGCTGCCATGCACCATTTACCCTCTGTCAGCAGCTTCAGTCAGAGCCTGGGCAATACTGTACACACGAGTCTGTCATGCGTCAGCATCAATTAGGCTCAGTTTGCTGCGCTTGGGAAAAGCAACAGCCCTACTATTAACCATTTTTCTTCTTTCCTCTCCCCCCAGCCCCATTTGACACTCGAAGCAAACTGTTTGATTTGGCAAGAGTGCTTTTGCAGCAGCTCTGGCAGATAGTTATTGCAGTTTGTTTTAAAATAACTCATTAATTCAGGTGAGTTGGTTTCACAGCAAGAAATCTGATTTGTTGGTACTGTTGTGTATATGGGGAAGTCAGATACAGCCCTGCTCTTACAACCATTTTAATTTTGACTTTCAATTGTTATGCATAATTGTTGATGTCTGTTTGTCTGAATCCCCATGTGGAGGGACTTACATATACTCATATCATACACCCACAGATCCTAATTGTAAGCTTTAAACTTACCATAAGGTGAGGGGGCTAAAATATTTCATGAAAACCATGTCTTCCAACAGCTTTGTTGCATGTACTCAATATGTTTTGGATTTTTCAGTTGTAGACATGCCTCCGCATTGTTATTTTTCTGGGCATTGTTGTTTGAAAAGCAGGACTAAAATTTCCCCAACTCCATGAGAAACCAGCCTGTGTGGTCATGCCTAAATTGGACTCACTATTTTGTGGCTTTTCTCCACTATTATGGGGGGGATGGGGAGCAAGGCGACCACCCATGGTGTGTTCTCGTCAGGCGGTGCGGTGAGCAAGTGAGCTTGCTGATGTGCCATGAGTGTCAAGAGAACAGCCTCTTCTGGCTGAGTTTTCAAGCACTTCCCTCCTTCTCCCCTCCCCAAATTACAGCTTCTTCCTCCGTATAAGTATAGAACACCCATGACTATTTATATAATACAAGAGCTACTGTGTACTTTAATGGATGGTTAAAGACATTTTCACAGGTCTGCATCCCCATGGGATTTATGGAGACTGATAGGCCTGGTCAGTTTGTAAAATCGTGATAGCCCAAGAGACTGTTGTCAGATGTTGGTAACAAGACAGTGTTTGAAAGGAATCAAAACAATATAAATCCTGTGAGATCCGTGGCAGCAGGATGGGTTCTAATGGAGAGGAAGACAGGGTCGACCACCACACAAGAGAACAAGGAGAAGAAAGTGTTTTTTCTCTTTCAAGCTTGCAGCACCAGCAGGGGTAAGCAGGTTTCTAAAAAGAATCTCATCTGTGGATCAATCCAGTGTAACAGATGGAGTGCACAGATATTGTTTATCAGATTTCCATCGCATGTGGCAAGCAAATACATTGTTGCAACTGTTAGCAGCAAAACTTTTCCTTTTTTAACATCATAATTACCAAGAGTTGAAAAGAATTGTGGGTTAATGATTTCTGAACAATAACTATAGGGGGGGCTGCTGGATAGCACCTTCCCCAAGGAATACATTAGCAGGAGGTACAAAGTCATTGAGGTTCTTGAATGGAAGGTTTTGGATCCATAAAAATAACTGCCTATTGCAGTGCATTTTCAAAAGTGAAAATGTGGTAAGTTATCATAGCTTTTCTGTATGGTTTTCAGCATTTTTGCATTTTCCTCTATTTCACTTTTTTTTCCAGTGTTCTCTAAGCATATTGTGTTCAGTCAGCACATGAGCCATCTCAAACAAAAACTGCACTCTGAGTCAGTTCTTATTCAAAGCCCCCCAACCCAATATATTTCTTCTTTTTATTCTCCTGTTTTATTTTAAGCATTTAAAACAAAACTCCAAAATAGCTTTTTGAACCCATAAAGACCCATTCCCCATGATCTTTAAAAGATGATACGCAGCTGGTAACTGGTCCATGTTCACCAAGCACTCATTGATTCTTGCAGGGAGCATCATGCCACAGCCCCTGAAGTAGCAACAGGAGAAGTGCAAGGAGCATTTTGCACCCTAATGTTCATGTCTCTAAGCACAATAAAGCTCTAAGCTAAATAAAGCACTCCAGTGCTTTTGATAGTGTGGGCTCTTTGGCTTGGCTTTTAGTGCTTTTGATTCAGGCCTCAACATGTCCACTTGCCTGGTAAGTGCAATGTCATGACAGCTTCTGTTTATGCAAATACTAATAAAGAACCATATCTAAACCACAGATAAGCACACAGCAAATGTAAAGGAATGCTGTACAGATCCACGCTGAATAAAGTGTTCTTTAATAATAATGACAGGATTTTAGAGAGTTGTGATTGTTCAGAAACTACCTTTATGGAAACATGAAAATTTGTGATGAGTGATTTCCACTAGGAATCTAGTCCATCTACCTGACAGAGCAAAAATTCCTCCCTAGACAGTATGTTTAGAGGAGTTAGGTGAATTTGATAAACTGGGCAACTAGCTGACAACATCATTAGGGACATAAATAACAGAGTTTAAGGAAAGCCAAAGTAATGATAATAGCAGACATAAATTATCCAGTCAGGTATTGGCTAGAATTCACTAAAGGAAGTAGGACTGTCTGTGGAATTTTATGGATTAAATGTATATATGTAAATACGCATTATGTTGTGACTGAAAGGAGAGTAAGGAGGCTTAGCATGAATGAGTTGCTTTTACCAATTTAAATGAATTTTGGACATATTAATATACACATTTGTTCTCAAAGGATGGATGAAAAAATAAGGATGTAAAGTTAGGAAATAGATTTCTGTCTATAGAGGCTAATATAATTACAGAAGTGGCCTAAACTGATGTTGTTAGAAATATCTTTAGTGTTTCCAGGTAAAGTATGTTATTTTTGAAGTGAATTTTGAACTAATAATATAACATAGCTAGACATCTACATCCTGCACCTGCTTGCCACAAATCAGATATTTATCTAGTAATAGTGAATCTAGTTATTCTGAAGGAAAAAAAAAAATAAAAATTACATGTATAAAGGAAAAGGCTGCTCTGACACTTAGTAAACTGATTTGGCCTAACCGTAACCAAAGTACCATTTTGTATGTACTTTTTTTTTCTGAAATACCACTGAAATAGTAATATTAGACTCCCTTTGTTGTCAAAATCCTTGGTTTGAAATACAAATGAAATTTAAAATGCTGGTCCGGTGGATTTATTTGAGGAAGTAAAGCTTAAAGGAAATTGTTCAGCCTTACTCTAGGAGTACATTAGTCTTATAGATAAAAAGCATGTGTACCTTTCCAAACCCATTTTTCGGTCTGAAGCAAAACGTGGCTCAGCTGGAATTTAAGAGGGAGGCTATATTAGGAAGTACATGTCCCCAACGGAATAGCCTTTTAACAACTTCCATCTTTGCAAACCTTAACCAGTTTACTTTGAGTTCAGTTGTATAAAGTCAGAGTTTTACAGTCAAAGTGAGATTTAGAAAGCCTAAGAAAATTATTCAAGATCTCAGAAGAGCCAGAGTCAAACCTTTGAATTCTGTAGTTCCTGATCTTGTGTATTTTGAAACATGCTTTTCATTTTTATAGCCTACATGTTATTAAATGAAAAAGTATTCAGTAGTAATACCAGGTCTGTAC
Organism: Perdix hodgsoniae; assembly: GCA_035772895.1. Taxonomy (NCBI): domain Eukaryota; kingdom Metazoa; phylum Chordata; class Aves; order Galliformes; family Phasianidae; genus Perdix; species Perdix hodgsoniae. Next base: position 3,771,450 of record JAPSGF010000013.1, read on the forward strand.
AAGCATCTTTACTTGTGTAACAGCAGTAAACAGTAGGCTGTTTTTGTGTGATGGGAATGGAAATCCCATGATAAATGAAGCTGTAAATAGGCTGAAATCTTGGTGGAAGTGGTTAGGTGGAAAATTAATAACAATTAAAATTTGACAAAGCACAAGTGGCAAATGAATTGCATTCCTTCTTCCACAAGGAAGTAGTAGAGGAAATATGAACTCTTGAGGTAGAAATGTTTGCCAGATCACTGAGTTTAAGAGAAAGATCAGGCGACTGGACTGCTAGTGGAGTAGCTGTAATGAAAGAAGAGAAGGTGCAGGAAAAAATACACTTGGATGCATTGTTGTGTGGATTTTAATGAGTTCCAAATAGCTTAAACTTGCACTCAGGAGTGGAACAACCATGTAAATGAATCTATTGGGGGTTTTACTTTAATATCTGTAGCCAAGAAGGAAAAGTTGACACAATTTATCTCTAGTGCAGAACAACGTGAAAAAGGGAGCATGGCTCAGCTCAGGGTGTGGAGCCAGGAGGATCGCAGGCCCCAATCTGTTCCGAGCCACCGACGCTGCCTGACCTGGGCAGGTCACTTGGCTTCCATGGGCCTCTGTTAATCCAGCTGGAAAATTGGGTAACAAAAGCAGGACCTTGCTGAAAACCCAGTGCTCCATGTGAGTTGAGCTGTCCTGGGTAAACAAATTACAAAACATTGATAGATACCACAGTAAAACAAAGATGGGCCTACGGAGTTAGGAAGGAAGAACGAGCGATGAGAGACATACCTGGGTCAGTCATGAGCACATGGAAGAAAAAATTGTCTCCAAGTTCACAGGCAAAATAAGGAGCTCATGGAATGGATGCAGAACTGGTTTGTGGGGGGAATTTGAAAATCAGGAAGGCAGTGGTGTCTTGAGCCAGTGCTGTGTAAACTCTGAATTCAGATTGCCCACAAATTGTATGTGGAAGCAGTAGTAGTCATTTATAACTTATGGTGAAAAATATGAACATTGAAAGGTTCCCACAGAGATGGGCATTCTGCAATTCACAAACAGGTATATGGGTGGGACCATCGGAGTATGCATTTAATTCTCTGGTCTTGCTTTTGTGGTATAACTCAAGTTTTTTGGCACCACTTTTGCAATAGTGTTGTCTTTGTTTTTGCTTTTATTTTATTTTCATGTATTTGCATGAAAAGAACATTGGGAAAGCTCAAAATAAAGTATGTGGTGTTCATGTTTCACTGTAGTAAACTAAGAAGCAACCTTATTGTTTTGTTGTGTAATATATATTTTTGTACCACTGATGAATGTGGATGTGACAGAAGGAATAGAGCAACTACATGTACGCTCATCAGCTGGAGAAGGAAGGATGTTGTCTACCACACCAATGCACTTGACTTTTCTGGCAAAGCTGCACATTAAGTGCTGTTCTGAAAGTCTTGAGATACTAGTTCAGCATGTGTTTTTACCACATTTTAAGACTTGTGTAAACTCTCCAAAACCACTGCTCCATAGTAGCATGAGTAGGTATTTTAAACAGTTGTTCTTTAGCCCTTCTGATATTCAGGATGAGTCAGGGTTAGTTTGAAGATTCCAGAATGCGTTAGTGGGATTAAGTGCTGGAGGCAGAAGTATTGAATAACCACACTAATGTTCATGAGGAAAAGTACTTCCAAGAACCTGAAGTGTTTTTTCTGGAAGACTTGTGCCAGAATCAAATGTCCAGCAAGCCATTGGTTTACTGACCTCATAAGAACAAAGCAAGGAGACCTTTTGTTGGGAGATATGTTATTATGGTAGCAGTGGAATTGCTTTGAGAAACATCCAAAAACATTCTCAAGATGCTAACTTCAAAATGCTAACTTCTCTGGACACAATAAAACTGATATTTTCCAATTCTACCACCATATTAAGATATACCTGTTCTGTGTGTCATGCTTCTGGGTGGGCTTTGTTCTGATCACCTGAGGAAGTGTGCATGTTTCTCAAAAATACTGTGAAACAGATCACAAGAGCAAAAAGGGAGTGAAAATTCAGCAGCAGTTACTGAACAGAGTTCCTAGGTTTTAGTATGACGTTTTCTCCTTTCAGTATTAAATGTGTTCTGATTTTGTATGCTATGAATACACTGTATACTTTACTTACCGTATATATCCCTAGTAATCATGGTAAGGTCACTCTGTCTCCGCATCTTGCCTTTTGTTTGTAAGGACTAGAATAAGATTTCCTCAAAGACAAAAGACGTCTGCCATCTCTACTTTGGTTTCCAGCTGTCAGTGGCTGGACTTGGGTTTATCAAAAAATATTATGTCATGCCTAGGACAGTACGGTTTCTATCGTGAATAAGCCTCACATCTAAGTCTTATAATAAGTTCTTTAGAGGGAAGTGTCTTCTACTGGGAGAATTACTGCCTAATGCATGAGGCAAATACTGCTTTTGCCAGTGCACCTGGCAGAAATAATAGTCTGTGCACTACAAAGGATGACATACTCCAATTAATTTGTGAATGCACTATTGAAGATACTATCTAACTGATTGTGGATTTAATATTTTTGCATCTTTTAGCATCAACAATGGGATCATTTTAGAACTGGACTTAAAAGTTTTAAAGAGGCATAAACAGGGCTCTTATATTTGCATTTTGGTCCCTTACTTCAGAGGAGCCTTCCGCGGGGGCTTGTATACCAAAAACACTGGGCTAATTAGGATGTCTCAAGGCACCATGTCCAGAGCAGCTGTTTATAGGCAGTCACAGCAGAGGTGGGTAATGTGCCATACAGGGGCAACTCCTTCTGTGCAGGTCTGTCTGTGATGGGGAATCAAAAATTACGGCTTTGTTCATAAACATCAGTTCCTACAGCTCCTACAGTGAGCAGTAAGGAGCAGGCCCTTCTCATTGTCTCAACCTGCGAAATTGCCATAAGATAAAATAGATTGCTAGCCAGGCATTGCTCTTCTAGGATGTCACAGGAATGTAATGCAGTTGCAAATGGGGAGGGCAGGTGGTCCTGACAACTGCAAATGGAAAGGTGTCAGCAAGTCAGTCTTCTATTAAGAAGTGATGCAATTATGAAACGGTTTGAGAACCCCTGTATTAACCCGTAAAGCAACAGACACTCTCAGAGGGAATTTCTTTCTCACCGACTTTTTGCCTGCTGAGCAGTATTTTCCCCCCCTCAATGGAAGCTTATCTGTTGTAATGCATTTCTGTACGTTTCTCCCTGTGACAGTGAACCTTACCACCTGTTATCAGGCAGACAGTAGAAAGACTTAAATGGGAAAAGGGAAATGTTTATAGTAATTTCAAGGCTTCCCCATCAAGGCAGCACTGGTCTGTTGGATGGAGAAAGAGACAGAGACACTTGTCTTTCCAGGGAAAGGAGAGCAAGGCCTTTGGCTGAAAAGTCATCCTGCAGTGACTGCAGGGCACGGGTGTGACAGTGCTAGCATAATGCGTGTGAGGTTAGCTGTGCTTGGCCCTTAGCCAGCCCTGACATTGAGTCCTGTTTGGAGACACAGGACTCTAACACAGGCTGCAGTGTTTGCATGTGCCGAACTGCTTTGCAAGTGCAGGTCTACGTAGCCAATGGTACTTATGTGGTAGAATGATTAAGATCCTGATCTCAGATATTTTACCATTTTGTGGCTCTACTGTTTTATTATAACAGTATTTTAATGAAGTCTTTGCATTTATAGTAAAGCACAGACCTGGGTTTTTTATAGATCTTCTTGAAAGAAGATGAGGAAAGCAGCAGAAGAAACCTAATTCAAATACTTTGTCTGTTTGGGAGGTGAAAAGAAAGAGTTGCATGGAGAGGAAAACTCGCTCAGAAATGCGAAGTTAACGATACTACAAAAAGCACGTTAAGGTAGTTATGGAAGCTGAGCTTTATAAATAAGAATGAATTCTAAGCTAAGGTCTCTGAAATGCCAATTACAGTCACTTGAGTACATGGGGGCATGCTGAGCTTTTGCTGGGAGAGTTAATGAGCAATTTCATAACGTGCTATATATCACTTTAAGAAGACATGATAAATTGCCACTAATGGTATTGTGTGTATAAATGGGAGCTGTTTTTGCTCTGCGTTTAGTTCTAGTGATTGGGTGGTACACCTGGAAAGACTTGTATTTTAATGGGCCCTTTTTAGCACTTTTGCACCTCGTATGTTCTGGATTATATATGATTGATGGCTTTGAATGTATGGGAAGGAAAGATATGTAGATCTTAATGCTTTTATACCATTTGTTTTCCAGTCTCTGTAAAAGGCCTCTCTGTTTTCTGGGTAATGGTTTATACTTCTCAAGTAAACAGAAGTATGGTTCTGGGACTGTGTCTTTTAACACTATAAATCCAGTGCTTTTTATAGGAGGGTCATTCAGTTTACAGTGCTCTTAAGAAAAGATAGCTATTTTCATGCTAGTCATTAAAGGGAAAGAAGTAGGTGGTTTGGTAAAAGGAAATTTGATGCATAGAGGAGATAAAAAAGAAATCAGCATTTGCTTTACTTTCGTGCTGGGCATTCTCCTAGTTCCCTTTTCATAGGATGAGGAAAATCTGCTTCTCCTGAATTATCCCAATGCCTCCACTGCTGCTGCACCTTTCTGCCATCCCACCAGAACTCTCAGAGCTCACTTTGCCCCAAGGGGCTGCTGTCAGGCAACATTAGGGCTTTCTCTCCATCCTTCTCTCTAACCCTGGAAGAGAGAGACTACAAGGGAAAGCCAAGCCCATTTCCCAGGTGGAAAAGCACAGCTTAGCTGCAAAGCTGGCCCTGATTGTGTTCTCTGTGGGGACCCCAACTCCATGCAGGAACCTCAGGACGCACAGAGGAGACGGCCAGGTTATTTTCCATTAGTACTCCAGTGCAGGATTAATGTTTAGCTGTTGCTTGGACTTTAAGTTTCATACGTGCTTGGTGATTCTCCTGTATATTTCTTGTGTGTGCGAAACTAGAGCTTGTGAAGGAAAGCCCTTAACACTGGCCAGACCCGTGCAGTGCTGACACGTCTGACACAGGCTTCTCCTGCAGCTCTGCCTGCACACCTCAGTCCTGTGGCCTCTTGCCCTTCAAATCCTTGGGCAGATTTGGAGCTGTGTTAGCAGGAGAAGTACAAACTAACTTTTGCTGCAGTATGGCTTAATACTTGCAGAGTTGAAAGGCAAGAGCATTAACCCCCGCTGTCCCATATTTTACCACATTGCTAATAGCCACCTGTTCCCTGTACCCTGTCACTTGTACCTGGATTTTTCATTTTGTGTCATTTTCAGACTTCTGTTGATCCCCAGCATTGTCTGTAAAGCTGCTTTTTCTAAACTGAAACAAAGATGTGAGCATCTCATGTAACAGTTCTTATCTGTGCTATTATTTGTTGCCCTAGGATTGAAAGTGAGATGCAGAAAGCTGCGTGCTTCCCGTCACCATCTGAAGCATTTTATAGGTCTGTCGCTTAGAAGTGAGACTGATAATATTTAAAACAATAAAGCATAACGTGTCCTGTTGTTCTCAGTTCCTTGTCCCTGTGTTTTTTATCGTCTTCTCCCAGGTTAAAATTTCAATTGGGAAAGGTGATTAGGTGACTTTACAGTGTTTTTGCTCTTTAAATGCTTGCTTGTTGCACTTAATTTTACACTAAGGTAGTTTACCCCTCCTTCCTCTACCTCCTTGGGTTTAGTTTCCATTCTTTTTCTGCTGTTTAATAAGACCCAAAAGGAAGTCAGACTCCTGTGTCTTTTGCGCAGGGAGCAGACTGGTGTCCAGCCCATTACAAGACTAAAGGGCCAGAGTAGCTCGGTGAGCTGCCACAGGAGTCAGCCCCTGTTCCCAGCTCTGAGCAATGTCACCAGACGAGAAGGAAGCCACTATCCCTGTGTTGTGAGGGGCGCAGTTAGATGGCATCTCGGGTATGGGACAGAGCTGCGAGCTAAACTCCAGAATGCAGGTGCTGTGCAGTAAGCACAAGCTCAGACAATAGCAATGGCAGGAGAAACTGGTTTTCTTACTGTTGTTGTTTGCCAACTTGTGAAATTAATTGTTGACAAAATATTTTAAGCTATGGTAAGTGTATAGAGCACCTGCAACTTGAAAACCAAGTCACTAAAGTAACACAAGTAGAAATGAATATATACAGAGTTTTGCTTTTCTATCCAATATATATATGCTGCTTGGGTTTAACTGCAAAATATAAATGTCCAATTCAGTGTTCTCTACTACAATACAAAACAACTAAGTGATAGGAGAAATGTGAAAGAAAAATGAGATACTTTTGTAGCTTTATAGGTTGTATTTAATGAAAAAAAAATTATTGATGGCACTGCAAAAAGAGAAGACTTTTTGCTTGCTGCTTTCTTAAAATTTATTTTAAAATTGAAATATTCCTGTTGTGCAAGACAGTACAGCTGGGGTTTCTCTAGTATGTATTTTTTCACATTTCTTAGTATGTTTTTCCAAAAGCGAAATACTTTTCTTTGAATTAAATATCAGCATTGTCCCATCTTTAAGCTTGTCTAGAAGAATGCACTAGTACTCAGGCATGGCTTCACTTCCAGTTCATGTGTGTTGTGTTTGTAGTAATTATTGGTTGTTTTATTGTATTTTGCTTCATATCTCTTTAATGCTTGAGAGTACGTTGGAATTACTTGAAAAGTGCCAGGTCTTAAGATATGTTTAGGTTGGTTGGGTGGCTTTAAAATGGTGTTTCAGTGATACTTTCAGCTTCCTTAATTGTGCAGATAATAGCTTCTAGATTCTGTTTGTAATACAGATGGGATCATAGTTTGAAAAAAAAAAAGAAAAAAAAAGCTTGGTACACTGCAATCTTACTAAAAAAAGCTTGTTTTAAGTGAGCAAAATGTTCCCTAGCCCTCTTGGTACAAAAAAAGGACTCTTTTTCATGGAAAGCAATGGAAACTGAAGCAAGTGGTGATGGGGTTACATTTGAAATTGCAGTTATTGTCTCTTGGGCATTTTGGGGCTGATTGAAGCTTTTCTGTTTGTATTTGAGGGAATCTTGAGAGTGAAATGGAATAACTATTGCTTCCTTCATGAACAGTTGGGCCAGAACTTACCCACTAAGCTTGTTTGGGCTTTTCAAGGCACGTGAAGATATGAATAAGTCTATAAATGTTTCTGTTAGCTGAATGAAAATAGTTTTTAAAAATCTAAACTGTCTCAGTATAAGTATTGTAAGTGACATGTTCTTCAGTCAAATGTCACATGCGTGCTTTAGATTCAGAAGTATGGCCCACTTTCATACTATCCTGCACTTAAATCTTCTGTGGACTTTTTAGTGCAATATTTTTATTATATCCTGCTCCAAAGCATTTTGAGACAAATATGCTTGTTTTTATTGAAAATAATCTGGCTACTCTACTAGTACTTATGTAGAATGTCTCATCCACACTTGGCAATTTATCCTCAGCACCCCTGAGTTCAGGCATATTATTGTTCTTCGTTTCAGATGGGGTTTGAACACAGTGTGGACATTGTCTGTGCAAGATTTCATAAGCAAACTTGAGCTTGCTCTGCCTGCACAACAAAGTCTCTGGGAATGAGACATCTTCACATGGAAAACAGAATAATTATAACAGTGTGCTGCTGAACCCCAACCCCATGAGTCCAGAAAAGAGTGGGAACCTGTAAGGAGGGCTGTGAGCAGCTGACTGATGTAAGCTTGATGTTTGCTCCGAGCACAGCAGAGTGGGCTGTTGAAGATCACGTAAAAACCATCCAGTGACCTCCTCAGGATCAGGTTGCATGTTGTCTATAGAGCCAGCAACTGAGCCCAACTCTCTGAAGTGTCTCAACTGCTCCAAGTAAATCAGCTATTTCTTCCATAATACATTTAAACACGTACTCTACCACAGTGAGAAACCTTATCTCTTTAACAGGAAGGAAAAAAAGGCATAGGAGATGGCTCAGGCAAGAAAGAAGGAGCAAGACAGACAGCTTGCAATCCAGCCCTCATATGAAAGTTGCCCCAGGCAATTTTGTTATGTCCATGGAAGCATATGATAATCATTGCATGGCCCCATCATTAATGCTGACTCTCTGGGAACCTGTCTTATGTTGTTTCCACTAGGGGCAGGTTAGCTAGGAAATTGATCCAATATTATTAAAGAGTCATTTTCTTTGCTGTCTGGCAGTGGTCTCTGAAAAGATGTTTTGTCTTTTTAACGCTTGGTGATTGCTATAATAAGATCTCAGAAGTCTGATGTCCAAATTCAGTTTCTCATATGAAACTACTTCATGGCTCAGGATTTCCTTTCAGCACGTGCAGTTTAAAATAGGGCTAAAAGAATCCTTCCCCATTCTGTGCTGCAGGTAAAACCATTGTTTGTGTTAGCATGCCTTTACTTAGGATAGAACACATTCACATTTGGAGAGGGTTAATTATCCCTGCTTTTTGATGCATTTAACTATGACCAAATGCTGATATTTAGTGCACGGTTCGCTGTTTCTCACAGCTGACCACTTGCTCAGCCTTTGATGCACTCATCAGGTACAGCGGAGGTAATGTATTATTCTTAGCTCTTACTCTCACTACTGACTCTTTCTTCCATCCAGGCTGAAAAAGTTCTGAACTAAAACACAGAAAAATAAAAGTGAAACAAAACTCCCATTTCTGTTCTAGTTTGGGGGGCAGTAAGGCCTGTGTAATAAGGAAGCAACTTTATTTTGCTGTAAGGTTTTTTTTTTTGCTTTCTTTTTTTTTTCCTGAAAATTCTCACTTAGCTCCCTATTGATCAAAGGATAGTGGTTTAGTCAGTCTGATGGCTTAGAGGGATAAGATCTGTGAGAAAGAATCTTGCCTCTGACTGGCTTTATTGTGAAGGCAATAGGGGATTCCTGCTAGTGGTTTTATATATATAAACTTGTCTTTTGGAGAAGCGATAGTGAGAAATGGATTTTAGGATGGAGTGGGTATAGAGGTGGAGGTTGTAAAAGCATTCTCACAACATGTTTCTTTAAAAATTACCTGCAAGCATACCTTTGTAGCAACAACTTGATATTCCCCAAAGCCCAGCGGCCAAGGCCAGATGTCCATTAGTGATGGGAGGAAAAGCCATCCCCATCCAGGAGAAGGCAGGAGGGGGCCTGGAGTTGTGGTAGGACATTGGGTGGGCTCCATCCATATGGAGGTAGGATAAGACCTGGAACAAGTGTGGTGATACTCTTGTACTGCAGAATTGCAATGGATTAGACTCACTGAGCTCTCTTTTAGGCTGACTTGGTTTAATTCTGGAATTCAGGGCTCCCATTGCAAAAAGGTGTGCCGAGCTTGGTAACCAAGCATGAGTTTTCAGGCCAGAAGTTGTTAATTTAATAAAGGAGTTAAGGAAGTTTAAGAAGAGATCAAACAGATTGCATATTTCTCACTTTAGGTTTTGTACCCAGTTGAACTTGGAATTAATTTTTGGTAACTGCGTTGTGATTTTCCGCAGCTTCCTTGGGGAAGTGCCCTAGAAGTGTCTCCTGCCCTACATCTTTCTCTGATTGCAAGGTTCTGGAATTGTGTAAAGCTTCACTCCTTGCTCTGCAAATTCTTACCTTTCTCACTCTTTATGTTCTAAATTTGAGATGGTCTATATTGCAAATTGGAGCCAATTTTTAATACACAGTACTTGGAATGTGTCAGAGTTCTGACATCATGCCAAGTGCTGAATCAGACCCCGCACACTGCAAGACTTAGTTTCTACATGGGATCCCCGAACATACAAGTTTGTAGGGGGATGGACAGCACTTTTATTCAGTGTCTCTCCCTCAACCCTACCTCCTTTTGCCGGGGGCCTGCAGGAGGAGGGGTTTGAGCAGAGCCAAATGGCACAGAGATGGGGAGAGCTCAGTACAAGCATGCTGTGCTCTGAGCAAGCTGCAGCATCCCAAATGACTGTGCTGAAGTCATTCCAAAGTGTGAAGTTATGACTGAACGTGCTTTGTAGCAACCACGTCCTGAAATAATTTGAACAGACACTGTTTTAAAGAGCTGAGCAACATAATTTGTATTTACCATAGAAGTTTTTCCCTTTTGCAGATGACTGTATACTTCTTAGGTTGCAGGATACACTGGGGATTTTTTTTTTCTTGTTTTGTTTTGTTCCCTGTCTCAAAGCATAGCACATGCTTGTTGCCTCATATAATTTGATGTTGATGTATTTTGTTTTTTTCTTTTTTAAGGATAAGAAAAGCTGTCCTGTCTGTGGGTATTATGGTCTGTTTGTCCTTTCTGTCTGCTCTTCAAATATTTTTCATCTATCTCATGTGAGAGCATATGTTCACAGCAAAGGCATCTGTGTGACCCTGCATAGATCTTCTCTGTGGCTTCTTGTCTGCTCTCTCATAAGATGTGATCAGAAGCAGAGTACTGCAACAGAGCAGTGCTGGCTGCAGCTTCTGCATGGCATGGGGCTGACTGCAGCAGGCTGCAAAACATCCTTATGCTCCAGGTGAGGCTCTGCTCTTTGTGCCACATGGCATAAATGTGCTTCACAGGTTTGTTCCCTCACCGCTCTTGTGTCCAGCTCTCATTCCTGCCATTCTGCAGAGTTCCTGCTGTACTGATTTCACAGGATGAGCCACAGGATGAGCCATGCTAGATGCAGTACCAGAGTTAAGACTTCAGTCTCGTTTACCAGATTTTTTGCTTTATATTCCTCTAGTTATGTAGCTCACCATGCAGCACTGTTTTCCCACTGCAGTTATCCATTAGCTTAAGACTTTCATAACCCGAGAGGACACTTAAATCTCTCTTCAATCATTATGCCTCTGAACACTTTCCCCTATTGTCTAGGCTTTCTTTTGGACTCTTTAATCTTACAATTTTTATCCTGCATTTACCTGAACTGAATTGCATTTGCCATAGTACAGATTTTTCCTGAATTACTCTAACCCCATTTATTCTTGATGGTTAAGGTGATTCCATGTGGAGAGAGAAGCAAGGTATGTGCTGTTCTCCTCAACCATCTGTTTGCTGCAAAGAGAGCTGAACTTAATGCACCTCAGCTCTCTGGCTGCCCCACGTGCATCCCCATGCAGAGCATATAGGGATTCCCAAAGCTTTAGTGTCTCATACTTCCCTTTCTACTGTCACCATTGATGGCCACTGTACCACTCACTCCACAGCAGGAGGAGAGGAGAGTATTGAGGGCAATGCCAGCAGGGCGTTGCATACAGCTGCATGCAGTGGGCTTTGCTTGGACTGTCTGGCAGAGATGATGATCTGAAAGTACTTTCAGAAATTGTCATTAAAGTCACATGATTTAGCTTATACATAATCTTTTTTTAAAACAACAAAACAGTTTGTGCTGTCTCCAGGATTCACAGGAGCCATCTATTTCAGTGTTATTTACTTATATGATGTTTATCTTTCGCCCACTGATGGGTGTGAACATCACTGGTTTTACAGTGTGCAAAGAGCTATTTTTACCTTTGACATTTTTGCCCTTTCAGTTTACACAAACTTTTCTTTTAAGGGTTCCTAACAGCTATAAAAACAACATAGCGCAATTAGATGCTCTGGATTTCAGAGCAGAAGTTGAAACTTTCTCTGTTTTTCATTTTAGAATTAAGTACTATGTGAAGTACCAAGTGAATGTGACTATGTAAGGCAGAAAGTATGAATGATTTCAAGTATTTCATTCCTATCACTTTTCTCTCTGATTTTTGATTAATGAAGCAGTATAAAAATAGAATGAGGCTGGAATTTTAAATCAGGGATGAATTAAAGGAAGGCCTAAGAATTTAGCTTACTCATCTTTCTGTAGGCAAGGATATTTATTCACAAAAAGTATGCATGCATTATCACTTTCCTGTAATTTATCTTTAATTATTTAGCTTCTAATTATTTTTTCTTGCTTTCCTCTCAGCCAGGTGAGAGTTCCCATTCACTGTAATTCACTGAGTAAGGTGCTTTACGTAGCAAAACCTTGGAAATGTTGTCCAGCTACGTTTTGTCTTCTCGAAAGAGTGGGATTTTGTTTGTGATTATTTTTTTTTTTTAGTAAAAATAAATTGTTACTCATTAAGTGATTATTTACCATCTGACCCTTTGTTTGAAGGGCATATAACTATCAGGTTGTTAAATGCACATGTCTCCTGTGAAGACCAAATTCTGTGCATAGGAATAAGGATGTCATTAGCTGTTGTGACTTTGCCTGTGACCTGCACAGTATAAAGTCAGCATCAACTTCTTTGTTTGGCGGAGCATTAGCAGCTATCTGCAGAGATGTGCTTGCTGAGGAAATGTTCCTTGTGTATTATGCTGTTTACCTAAGGGTTATATTCAAGGCGCTCTCAGAACAGCCAGGCTGATTATTGAAAAATGCCTTATAGTAACTTCCAGCCTAAGTTGATCGATATTAGTGCACAGCTTTTCTTGGGAGGGAGGGAGCTATTTAAACATTGAGAGCCTCCGGGATAACAGCGAATGAAAAAATAATGCAGAACAAATATGTTGAAGTGATCGAGAGAGAAGAATATCTTGTCTCTGTGCAGGAAAGAAAAAGAAAAAAAAAAAAAGTTGTTAAATTGCAGCAGAAAAACCATTTGAATTCACTATTAATAAAGTGAAGGTAGATTTTTCCCTAGGCCAAAAAAGAAGGAGGAAAAAAAAAAAAAAAAAAGCAAACCCAACAAATTGTAGTGCTCTTTAATGTAGAGAGAGCTGCGAGTTATCTGCACACATGCTCCCACAGCAAGCGTACCTTCACTGCAGGTCTCAGATGTTATTGGTGTTGGCTCTGCAGTGAGCCCCTGCCCTGCAGCCCCATGCCCCGAGCTCCGGCTCACTCCTGCTCCCCAGTGTGGGCAGAGCCAGAGATACCGATTTCTGTGCCGATAACACTGGGAGAGGCAAACTGCGCTTCTTCCTGCATCTTCAGAGAGCATGTAAAAGTGCAAAGTGTAAGGGTCCTAGCTCCCACAAACTGCGGGTTGTTTGTGTGTTTGTTTTTACAAGGGAAATGTTCTACTGTTTTATTTTGACGTGTGGAATTTTGCTAACATTCAAACATCTGCAGCACGTTAGGTGCACTGACGGAGAGGGGCATTGCTGTGCTTTGTCCGTGGGTGTGTAAAGAGAGAAAGGGGAACAGTGTCACTCCCCAAAAATCTTCCTCTTCAATCAAAAATTCACAGTCTTAAGGCAGATGATTTCCTAAGAAACTGGAAGTCAGGAGGGAGATAATTGTCACTGTTTTTTTTTCTGACTTGCTGAAGAACCATAACATTCCTCTGTCTCCGTTTTCCCTCTGGAAACTACGAGTCTCTGGTTTTGCAGTTCATAATGAAACCAACAGGCTACAGGGCTGTGTTCACATTCTGTTTGACAAGACAGAGGATACAGGAGGAGCTGGTGGGAGCAGCTGGACAGGTGGACAGGGGGGATGGGATTGTACCATGGGAAAAAGAAACAGGCTAATTTCCTTGATAGGGCAAGATGGATGAAAGCCTGACTTCTAAAGATGGGGCACAGCAAACAGATTGACTCCCTGGAATGGCTTTGGACCCTTGGAGTGAGAAGTGTGATGCGCCTCTGGTGTCTAGTGGCAAAGAATCTTTTCTGGTGTGAACGATTAAAAGATGTAGGCAGAGGAGGCTTCAACTACTGAGCCAAACAGGATGGAGATGGGATGGGTTCCTTTAGGAAGTCAACTCTGTTAGCTTTCAAAACTTAAATAAGCTTTGAGCACTTGGCATCTTTCTCTATCAGTTTTTTTTTCTTTGTGTGTGTGTGTGTGTGTGTGTGTGTTAATGAGCAGACTGAACTTCCATCATTGCCAAGGGTGAGATGGGAAAGTAATCAATGTGCAGCTCACTGTTGCTTTAACTATTTTCTGCTTTCTTTTAGCTGTGTTCCTCACTGATGAAGGATTGCTGGTAAAGAAGTGAAAAGTCTTCATACATATATTTCTTAAATAAAATTCCAGTATAACTCTGCTTATCACGTCACACAGAAACTCTGCAGTTCTGTGGGATTAACCAAGTTCCAAGAGTGGTCACAAAGTGCTTTTCAGTGTAGAACTCCATTTCCTTAAAACAAGTTAGTGATAGGTCTGGTTGTTGTACCAAGGTATAGAAGGGATTCTGCTGGGCAGTGGTTCCAGCTCCCAGCTGTTCTAACCAGCAGCACCGTCTTCTGCCCCTGGCTTAGGAATCATATTTTAGGAAGTTTCACAAGTGAAGCGCAGGACTGTAATTTTGTTTTGTGACTCATGCTGAGATACAGTCCCTGTGTGTCTTTTTGTCTTAGTAAAAGATCAGGCCACTCCTGTTTGTGGATGCAGCAAAATGGCAGGGAGTTTATTTTTATACCATTGATTCTGATGAATGCCACTTAACACCTCCACGAGGAGCTGGCTTGTGAGCAGAAGTGCTCTTTAATTGGAGGGTGCACATCAGCAGCCCGATGTGGTCTCTGTGCGTTTGCAGAAACATTACAGTTTTAAAATATCAATTGCTTTGAATGGATCATGTTTATTTTGTTATTTCTGTGATCGTGTATATATTTTAATGATTTTCAAGAACAGTTTTGGTCACAGAAAGCAGAGTGTGGTCACTTTTGACTGAGATAATTAATTCTGTGAAGAGACCAGATGACAATTTTGGGGAGCATTTCTGTCCTACAGAACATACAGGTCACCGTGCTTTTCTGATGAGACAGAAAAATGACTTGCAAGAAGCTGTTAGGTTAATTACTCTTCAGAAAAGAGGGCTGAATTCTGAGAAGTGTGCAACACTGTGTTGATAGAATAATGGTCACTGGCAGATTAAAACAACGAAAGTATTTTGGAAATGACCCACCTCCATTTTTTCTTAACGCAACAAATGGTGCCTGTGAATTTTGACAATGACTTTTGAAGTTGGCTGGATTCAAATATATGTCAATTGAAACTGCATTTTTATACATCAGTTGAAATTAAAAATGAAAGAAAGTATTTTAAAAATTAGTGGTAGAGATCTGTAGGGAGTCAGTTTTTTGTTGTTGTTTTTTCACCCAATATGTCATGGAGCTCAGAGGATGCTTGCCGTCAATTCTGCCCTGAGCATGTCATATCCAAACTGAGCTTAGTTGGATCAGAAGCATTGCCTATTTATACTGCCCAGTGCTAACAAATTTGTCTTCAGAGCTTTGTTAACTCAATTACTCTTTTCAGCATTTTTGTCCAGCAGTTTTGCTTCCATTTTAGCAAAACACGTTTTTCCCCCAGTGCAACCCATAGCAGAAGAGGGACGTGTGGTGCTTTGCAGAACATGCTGGATGTGCATGCGGCACATCATGGCCAACACAGAGCTTATGGTCATCAATCATTCAATTGTTCTTTAAACACTGTTTTAACAGGCATTCGTTGTATAAATGGATCAGGTTATTGACCTTTGCCCGCAATTGCTTGCTGCATGTCATCATGCCTTAATGATATTATCAAGGAACATATTCTGTATTGTGGATACTTTAGAGGGCTCATGCATTGTCTCTCACTAGGATGCACGGCTCGCTAAAGTATCTTGAATTAGCAAGTTATTTGATGTCATTATTAAAATATGCAGTACATTTTCAGCTACTTGCAGAGTAGGAGAGTTAAATGCTTCTCTCATTTCTACCAAAGCAAAGCCCAGAAAGAAGAGTTATTTGTCATATTGGAATACTTGATTTGAGATCTTGCCTCTTTTCTCCTTCACAATTTACTCTACCTAGAATAGAGCAGTACAGTCCTCCAGCTGCAACTCCTCCATTTCTAGGAATACTGTAGATCTAATAGGCACAATTAAATCATTACAGCATATAATAGATGGAACTCTAATGAAATCTACTATGTTTTTAATGAAGATTAGAGTTTTTAAATTAGAATAGATACCGGATTTCTTTATTTACTTGTATGGGGTGGGAAGCTTGCTGACTGTAATGGCTAATTCAATTTAAATGAGGAAAACTAGACAATATTCTATAAATTTTCTCTTGAGATTAAAATTTAAGGCTACAGTGACTTTCAAAATCCCACATGATGAAATCAGTCCATTTAGCTGAGTATTGTTATGTCTATCCAATATATGAATCTACAGTAGTTTCTGTAGCTCCTCATGTCACATTCTTCAACTAAAAGCTGATTTTCTGTTAAGAGGAAAAGATACATGTATCACAAAGTATGCTGCATTATGATCCTATTTTTTGTTTGTTGCATTAAAACTAGGACTGTATATAAATCAGAGAGAATGCCGTTCTTAAAATCTTAAAAAATAGGTATTAATAAGTCTTCATGACAATGCTGGAAAATAATTATGTAGCACTGCTTTCACTTTGTAGTGGAGAGAGACTCCAAGAAGTGTAGGTATCCTGCAGAATAGATAAGGCCAAAATACAAATGTTACCCTCTTGTTGTATAGTTGCTCATTTTTTAATCCGGAGAATACTGTGGAGATCTTTTCACTAATACCTACTTCACAATTTAGTGGAGCTTAATTTTTGGAAGGAGAGCCACAATTTTTTTTTGCCAGGTATTTTGCATTGTAGAACTGCAACAGTAAACTTCAAGAAACAGGCAGAAAAAACTGCTGCAGGAAAGGAGAGTCGGGACATAAAAAAAAAGAAAAAAAAAAGCACAATTTGAGAGTTTCCTCTAAGTAAATCTCTTCACAGCAGTCTGCATTCTTTTTTTGCCAGGGTTACATTTGATTGCTGGCTTTGACAGCTCACTGTTGGCACTAGGTTTTATAAATGTCTAATCCAGCTGGACAGTTCTGTCTTCCCATTTCCTTCCATTTAAAGAAAAATAGAATAAAGAAAAAAAAAAAAGAAAGAAAGAAAAAAAAAGGTTTGTAGCTTCCATAATAAGATTTAAATAAAACAGATAACATGATCTAGATAATTAAAGTTGTAAAGGCTGTTGTGGTGTTGGGTTTTTTTCTTTTGGGAGGAGGAAAAAAGAAAGAGCTCACAACACATCCTTGACATCTTCAAGATAGATTCAGAGCTGAGATTTCAACACCAAGACCTAACAAACATTGCATACAAGGCACAGTAAATGCAGTATTCATAAATGTATATGCTCTCTGTGACTTCATGTCAGCAGGGTTCTGTAGGCCCTCATTTGTATCAAATGAACTTCAAATGGTAAAAGAATGCGTGCCAGCCAGGGACAAGCATCACTTTGAATTGTTCCTTGTGTATTGTAGCTGAAACGGGAAACGTGGCTGTCTTCCTGTTTTGTCAAGAAAGAGAAACAGACACTCTTTCTGTAATTATTAGTAATACTGTCGATTTAATAAATTATTCACTCATGACAACAGGATTTACATTCCATTTGTCGATAGCTCGTGGGGGATAGCGGCTGTTTTAAAGTAGTGAAGTCTGACAGTAGTGTGGTGTGCACCATAAATCTCTGCATCACACCTCCAGTGCAACAGTAAAGATGAGGACTGATGACTTCTTTCTAATGGTACATCCTTCCTCCATCATGGATGATGCCCATCCCTACTTGCTAGGAATGCAGTCAAGTAGGCATTCCACCAGGCATTGAGGAATTCATATTCTGTGAAGGTTTGTGGTTTTGAATGAGATTGCAGTAATGGCTGTGTGGTATATTGATGGACAAGAAAAGGCAGATAAGAGCTTTTGGGATTGTGATGAGTTTTTTATGCTCTGCTTCTTACAATCATGAGGGCAACATGGGAGAAATTGCAGAGGAGCTGGGATGAAAATTTAGCAAGTCAATGATGCCTGAGTTAAGAAAGGAATTAATATGCTGGTGGCAGATGAGAGAAGTCAGATGACATAGGGTTGGCTATGGAAGAAATGTAGCTCTTGCTTAGTGTGCTGAAGTGGGAAGAGGCAATGGCGTGGCTAGAAAGAAAAAGATTACCACTACTGTGCTAAAAAGTAAACAAAGATATTTGTAACAGTGCTCTGTATTACTGGGATACCATAGATTTATGTCCAGGCTAGGAAAAAAAAAAAGAAAGAAAGAAAGAAAGAAAAAAAAAAAGGATGTAATAAGAAAAAAAAAAAGTGAGAGCCTATATGGAAGTTTTAGGAAAGTGAATGGATGGGACCAGACTGTTTCGTATCAACGTTAGGCAGAAGGAATCGGACAGCTTGCCCAGAAATGAGAGCACTGAGTTAAAAAAGATGTTGAGTCTGGGTGAAAAAGGGGATGATCATGTTGCATTTAATGAGTATAGATGGAGAGAAGATGTGCTGGGAGGACAAGGAACTGCTGTGTTTTGTTGAATTTGAGTTGAAGGCTAAGCAATGAGATAGATTGGAGAGGAAATGGTAGCGAAGCAGAGAGGGAAATCTGTCACTTATTAAGTAGTAGCTGAGTTTGTTTGTGCTGAGATTCTCCAGGCGTAAATTACTGCAGATCTGTGCAGGAAGGGAACCAAAAACAGAGCCTTATAGATTGCTCATAGGGAGAAGGGAATCTGGGTGCAAGGAGGGGAAGAAATATCAAGAGGGAAAGCATGGCCTGTTGTATCAAGGACTCATGTGAGCTTTCTTTACTGACCAGCTCCTCCTATCCTCTTGCTGTTCTCCCGCCACCCCTTCCTCATAACCATGTTAAAACAATAGTGGAAGAAATAACCATTCTTGATACACTTTTACCCGTGGTCTGGGAAGCTTCTCTGTCTTTCCGTCCATTCATCCCTGCACTGAGCACAGGAGTCGGCTCTTGCCATCTCAGTAGAAGCAAATCAACACTCTGGGTTGGGTGGAATTGTTTTCAAAATGCTGCATAATTCCTGCATTGTCTCTGGGTTTTAGATAGGGGGTTTCTAAGAGGAATCACTGCATGCACCCAGGGTTGAATGGGAGTTTGAAGTTGATTGGTAGGTACCTGAAAATTCTGATTATTTCACTGTAAGATATCCTGATAGCGAAAACAAAGCAGTACGTGAGCACTTGCTTGTTTTCATGGGATTCTAGCATTTGTCCCATTTGACAGATAGACTAAGTAGCATAAAAGAAATAGTGACTTGCCAGAAATAAATGACTTGCCAAAAAATCAAAGAAGAGATCTGTGTTCAGCTCGTAGTCTCTTCCTTGTAAGTATTCTGTTTTACTTATTTGTAGTTTAGAAGCAATTAAAAAGATAAAAAGAAATAAAATGAAATAAAAATAAAATAAAACTCAGCACGTCTTCAAGAATTCCTTTGCCAAAACTTGTAATAGGATGTGAAAGGGGCTGAGGCTTTCCTCCTTGATATTACATTAAAAAATTATTAACCATTTTTTCCTAAGTAGGAATAATATTTAATTGTCATTTAAACTAGTTCTTTAAAATTCCATAGTTTTACCCACAATAATCCAAGAACATTTAGTGAGTCTTAAAATATTCATAACACACAGAGATCATTACTCTTGAGACCTTCGTACAAAGCAGTGAAGTGTGTCAGACATATGGCAGAAACCTCTTCATTTCTTATTTCTTGTTATGATTATATGAAAGAAAGGCAGATTCTCTGTTCTTTCCCCATTGCAATTTGCATGCTATTGTTTTATCTGTTGTGGGCCAAATTCATCTCATACACATGTTCACTGAAGAACATGGAGTTAATCAGGCTTGAATTTAGCTCGGTAAATATAAGCACAATACTGGTAAATTGTTGTTTTCTTTTTGTTTTCTGGACAGTATTTCAAGTAAGAAAAAAGGGGAAAATATTTCTTTATATATTCCTTATGACATTAACAGCCCAAACTGCATTGCAGTATAGATGCCAGTTCCTGGTTTTGTATTATTTGCAATTGTCTAAAACTGTTGATTGCTCTGTCACTGAGTATCTAAAAAAAATAAAATACAAGTCTTGCATTGGGAATGCATCATAAATATCAGAAGCCACTGTAGTGGTACTGTGTATATTAGGGTAATTTGTTCTAATTATATTTCAGTGTGATTGTCTAAAGCCAAGTGGAACCTCAGAGGGTTATATCTGAAATAAAACTGTGGTTACAGTATATGGTCATAATCCCCAGATCTGTTATGTCGAAATGACAGTATAATGAGTGGAAGTTAAAATGTCCTCTGCTTTCAAGTCATCATGGTTGTCATTTGATTAAATAATAGTTCATTCTGTTTGATGTCTTGGCTTTATTATTCAGAAGCACTTCAGTATATGTGTCCTACCTTTGTGTTGTGTGCTCCTGGCAAGCAGGTATCTGTATACATTCTTATTTACACACCGGCAGCTGATGCACCGCACGATTTCACTTGTGTATATGCTGCTTCAATATGGAACTTTAATTATTCCTCTTAATTATGGTGCATTCACAGAAAAGAGGAAAATCATTGGTCAGCTACAAAAAAAAAACCCTGCTTAGTATTTGAAGGAATTTTATAATTTTGTTGTAGTTCGTAGCTTGGCAGGTGGTAATAATGCTATGCCAGCACTGTCAAAATATGAAAATTAAAGTGACGATGGGTTTTAATGAAATCCATTTGACAAATATAATTAAGGTGTTTTAATATGAAGCCCTGTAATAAAGACTACCGGTGGACTCCCTGAGGTCCTGACTAATTGTGTAGATTGCTTTTAAGCTTTGAATAGTTTTATTGGATAATGAACTGTTAAGAAGTGTTAGATCTTTCTTAAGCAGAATTTGGTTTGAAAAAGAAGAGGAGAGACAGGCCTGAGGTGTGGCATTTTAAACATAATTAGAAGAGAGATTTAAGTTAACATCTTTGATCTTGCTGTCAGTTTTTGATTAGAGCTGTAAATGCTTTAATCAAGTGCAGTGTAGTCATTACATTTCTAACTGTTTTTAAACTGCGAAATTACTGAGACACTGACATCGGTTTAACACTTCTTGAGAATTTCCAGCAAAGTTATGGTTGTAAACTGAGCGTTTGTGATAAAATGTCGCGCCGCAATAATTTACCAATTTGATAGATCGTGGGATAATTATATTTTGCTGCTCAAATAATTTGGAAACCCTTTGTGAGATTAAAAGCAACGTCCTGTAGTTGAGGAGAGTGTGCTGCTTCAGATTGCATTTTGATAATAATTCCTAATGTTGTTTTTTCAATTAAAATAATATACAGACTGGTACTTATAAAGAAAATGCATACCTCACAAACTACATACAATATTTGAATGCCTTCCAAAGGAGTGCAATCTTTGTAATGGTAGATACTGCGTTCTGCTGGAGTGGATTCCCTCACACTCATTTGAGAAATGGAAAAAAAGGCACAACTATTTCCCTGGGGAATATTCTCATGTCCTGTTTCTCAACGTTAAAGATTGCTCCAAGAAATTTTCAAAAATATTAAATATATATATTTCAAACTCGTGTCCAAAATAGGAACAAAACATGAAAATGGCCATGGACGTAGGTAAAAAAGATGAGCGAGGCCAGACAACAGGGTTGCACCTGCGCATAGGTGGCGTGTCATTCATTGTGAATACAGAAGCTGGCAGTCCTGGTCCTTACCCAGATCTGGCCTTGACCTCCTCACGCTCTGAGCATAACAAAAAATCCAAAGAGTTGCTCTGCTGTGCCAGGTAAGGGGCTGTTGGGCCAACTGTTTTGCTCTTGTTGGTCCTCTAAGCAGAAACAAAGAAAAAAGTCCACCAAAGAAATGTATACTTATTCACACAAATAAATGTTAGCACTGTCCTCCTGTCTTATGAAATTGTTAATTGCTTCCCCCAGTGGCTTAACTGATGGCTCTGGCAGCATGTCCTGCATGTTGACAGGTCTGGGGGCCGACAGGAGTGAGGGGACCTAGGACATCTCATGACTGCTCAGGGGACAGTGCTTCTTCCTAGCACCGCCGGCACGTGCGTTCCTGCTGATGATGACTCAGTAACACCTAGCAGAGAGAAGCCAGTATCTGGCAGCCCAAGCCCAGACCACCAAGATGGCTTCCAGGAGCTGGGATTGCACTTGGAGCACTGCAAGCAGCTGCTTCGTACGGATCCAAGCAAAAAGTCACTTTTCCACACAGTAAGCTGGTTTGTTGTGGAGCTGTTTGTTTTTAGTTGTCTCCAGGTGTGCCCTCAATTAAACCATAAAGCAGTAGTCCAGTGTGAAGATGCCAAAAACAAGCGTAAGTGTTGCTGAGTTCCTCCGTCAGAAGAAATCACACTTGTCATCCTAGACACCTACTGAAAACTCATTTTTTCAACAATTTTTCCTTGCAGGGATCCCTTAGAAACAGATTGTGCCTATATGCAGTAAAGGCCCTATGTAAGTCTGCCTCTTAAACGCCATCTGAAGAGCTTAACTTGATTCTAAAATATAATTCTGCTCTGACGAGTGCTGTAAAAAAATGTATTATGGGAAAGCCTTTATTTCCATCTCAGCAATTTCCAGAAGAAATATCTTTGGTTGACAAGTACAAGAGCAGAGATTTTATATATAACCCTGCAAACTCAGCCTGGATTTTGAAATCAGTCTAGATTCTTTCCTTCTTATATACCTCCTGATAACAGCGATTTGCCAGACCATCAGGTATTTTTCATTGTTCCTTCTGTTCCCTTGCTGTGGGTTTAATGAGGTAGTGGTTTTCTCAGCATTACTCTGTGTGTAATCGAAGGCAATGTTGTGGATGGGAAATAACTAACACTTAGCTGATGTGTGTGAAAAAGGAGAAGAATCCATAGCTGCATTGGTCCTGCGGGCTAAGAATAAAAATATGAACAGAGGAAAATGACTTAACATGGGCAGATCTGAGTGGAGAAAGGCAGGAGTCTGTGAGAAGATTGTTGTGTAGGCAGAGATGGCTGTGTCAGTGTTTAGTCCTGTAAGTGCAGGTTTTAAAATTACTATGTATTTTAAATGAGCAGGCTCTAATTGAGGCATTTAAATTATGGATAAATGGAAGACTCAAAATGTAGTAAAATGTACAGACTACTAAACTTTATCAGAAACAAAAATACAGACATGCAATACGATGTGCAAACTGTCACATTTTTTTTCTATAAAGATTGGTGGTGTCAGACCAGTTCTTACCAGCAGTTCTAAAGTGTTGCTTCTCTGCTGCATTTCTGCCCAGTTTGGGTGCTTTTGTCCCCATCCTTTCTGAAATGTCTTGCATGATCTTTCCTTGTAGCGGTCTCATGTTTTCAAGATCATGTTTTTCTTCCTTTTATTTATGCATCCTATGGAGTAAATGGACATTTACCTTGACTGTAGCATCTAGATCAGGTGCCATGCACCATCATCTAGATGTGCTTCCCTGTATTGCCTTCTAGCACGGTGGGAGTTCTGTAGCAGACATCTCATCAAGTTCTGTTGAGTTAGGTGCCATGAACATTTCATAAAGGTCCCTCCCGAGGACAGACCAAAAGTCTGGGACAGTACTGGAACCTCAGCCCTTTACTCCTTGTCTTCCATTTCCAAATAGTTACTTGAGATTTCCAGAGTCCTGAAGGAAGAAAGGAAGATTCCTCCCTGTGAGCAAAACCATCATGACAAAAATTATGCTCATTAGACATCACAAGCTTTCCTAGTTGTAAATTACCCACTGAATAAACCAACATTGTTTATAAAAGGTTTTTTCCTCTCCAAATTGCCATGTCTTTGAAGAAATATTGCATTTAAACGGAATTTGAATCTCATGAATAATTTTGAATTTCTTTTGCCTCCTTTTAAATTTTTTTTGTTTTGTTTTGGTAGAAACCTTGAACAGTAACTTTACTCAGCAATCTCTTTATTATGATGTTTTAAGCCTCTGAACTTTCAGCCTCCACCTTTGCAATACAGTTCTTTTTTTATGGTGTTGAAATGTTGAGAGATTTAGTTGGTGGGAAAATAGGAAGCACTGAAAGGATGGGCTAATTAATGTTCCCTCAGCCTATCTAAAATAAGCTATTGTGTTAGAGTTTTGCCGTGTTTGTAATTTATGCCTGTTAAACCTTTGTTTCATCATCTATTACTGTCTTCTAAGCTCCTGTTTGCACTTCCTGTCTATAACAAGCATTTCATTTTATTTGGAAAAAAAAACAAGGTTTCAGTTACTTCTACTGTACCCGAAAAGGAGAATGGGATTTGCAAATGATAAATGGGGAAGTTGACTAGCTAACTAATAAAGATTTGTCTTAATCAAGTATGATTTGTCAGAACAGGAGCGCGCTGGGGTCAGGGCACACGCAATGAATAATACAGCATTCACTGGAGAAAAGGACCAGGCAAAAGGCCTCATAAATATGCTGCGATTACCCATTGCTAATTCGTATTCAAAGAATGAGTTGCACTGAAGCCAGCCTCGAGGTTGCTGAGCTATTCACCTGCTTTGTGGGCCTTGCAGTGTTTAAGAAAGTTTATACATATATGTAGTTTTCAGAATGCTTTATTTTTGCACAAAGCACTTACGCTTTTTGGTCAATACCATTAAGCATTATTTATTAATTGTCCTCTAGGTTTATTTTATTTTTCTGGATGCTGTTTTCTTTCTATTTCTTGTTGCTTAAATATGGATGTGAATACAGCAAGAGATGCTTCCATTCGCATTGAAAATGAATTGCTGAACAGCGCACACAAGGCAGCTTAAAACATCTTTTAGGTCTATGGAAGTATTAAAAATCATACAAGCATAGACTTCTTGCTCCTGTTGTGATCTTTTCCAACTTTCTAATCTGTCTGTGGATCCAGAGTCAACCTGGTACGTTAGAATATTGGGGGAAATCTGAACAAACCCGTATGTCATTGTATTGCTCTCTGGCTTGGTTTTCATTTGCTGACATTGCTTTTCACTTCTAGTAGCCATTTCTCAAAGTGAAAATGCTTTTTTCATGGATTTTTTTGAGTCCAAAAAGAGATGCTGGGAAGAACCTCATTCTTACTGTTTTAGCTGTGTAAATGGGCCATGAAGAAAAACAAAGTTCCAGTACTTATAGATATAATTAGCAGACTTTGTTCTTTGCTTTAAATGCTTTAAATGTTATATGCTGGATTTTTGCATAGTTAAATATTTTTTAGATATATTCTGTTCCACACTTCAATTTTAAGTTGTATTTCAACATTTTATATATTTTCTTAGCTTTTGATAGCCTACTCGGACTTTGCTGTTTGTGTGTTGGCTAAGAGTCTGTCTCATCTATTCTGTGCTAAGCTCTGTCTCTTGAAGTGTATTTATTGCATTAAGAGTAAATCAGCTATAGAGGTAGGGCTAGCTTCATGATTTTCAAGGCCTCAAACTGCTGTATGCAGTAGCCTAAGTTGCCAATTCTCTGCCTACATGTCTTGAGTCTTTGAAGTAAGGAATACTGCAGGGTCCAAAGTAATTATTTACACTGTTTGAGTAGATGCTGGAGCATTTTTTATTAAATTATGACTATGAATTCAGCCTTAGTTAGATGAACCAAAGATCCCTGTTATCTTGTTGCTGTTTGGAGTCATAGTTTTAATTAAGTGATGGTTTGTCGATCAAGTTTTAAAGGGTATGTTTCTGCAACTTGATTTAGATGTAATTATTGCTAATACTCCTCAATGCTAGACTGCCTTCAGAAAATTTCAAAATTGGCAGTGCTGTAATGAAGCAACATCTATTCCTTGCACTGTTGCTCAGAGCAAGAGGGGACTTCTCCCATTCTGGCAGCACTTCAAGTGGAAGGAAGAAAGGATGCTGAGGGCTGGTTCCCAACTTCACTTCCATATGCGACTGAAATGAGAGTAGCAAGTTGTTTACTTATCTTGATGCACTAAGCAAGGATTTCTTTTGCCTTAGAACTTTTTCGAAGCAAGAAGAAAAGAAAAGTGAAGGGAGGGATTTGGAGTGGATAAGCCTTGCTGAGCACGGCTGGAACAAGGTCTGGGCTTCAATATAGACACTTTCAGGGGAATCAAAGTCTGTCACCTCCTGTGAACGTAGCTGGGAGGATATTAGTGAGGGAGCTCAGATAGATGGGTGATGGGAGTAGACAGAAAAAAAATACATCAGTTAGTGAGAAATGAGTGGCTTTATACCATCAGATTGATGTAAGTTAGGATTTCAGAAAAGCTATGAAACCTTAGAAAAAGAAAAGGCTACTAGAGGTGAACTTACTAGTTCTGTCATATATCATCTTTCTCCTTTCTTTCTCTTATATTCCTCTCATTCATCTGTCTTTTTTTTTCTTTTTTTTTTCTTTTTTTTTTCCTTGGGAAGGACAAAGTGGGCCCAGACCATGAGAGATATTGGTTATGAAACGCTCCCAGTTTGTTCTTAAAGGTGTGTGGCATCTTCCTTAAATATCTCATCTTCCTTATTTTGAACAAAGCACAGAGCCGAGTTCTGGATGCTTTTCTTCCTGGCTCCCCTCATCTCATGATTAGCAGACCCTTTTATTGTTGGCCAATGAAAAGAATACAGTGAACATCTATTATAGTATATAGAAACCTTTCTCATTGGAAAAATATTTGTATTTTAAGTTTGGTGGACACATTGGAGATATTGTTAGGTGTCTTTTTGCTTTCGTAGTAAGAGAATGCATCTCCTTTTTTCCTCTCTTGTAACTGTATTTCTGAAAGCTCTGGAAGTGCTGGATGTCCTCAGTACACACTGTGGACCGTCAGTACTCTTTGTAATATGCAGCAGTTCTCCTGAAGATATCAACCAGTCCCTACAACGTGTAGCTAATTTTTCATTTCTTATGTTAAGTGACCAACATGCAAATTAATTTCTTTGCTGCAGATTCAGGAGTCATTTGAGCAACAACTCTCACATTTCACTATTAATGTTGTGCAAACATTCTTTCCATTGGCTTGTAGCCATTATATCATCCTTCACTTATCTGTATTAACCCGTATTTGTCATTTAATAACTGTAATGATCTAAATCCCTCTGTATCTAATTATATTGGCTGTTCAACATAATGTTCATCAACTGCGAGCTTGTAAATTTATAGGACTTTTACCTGTGTCCCTACACATAAAGATGTGTCATCACTTTCTTTATTAACTTTCTGCTGTCAGAAGCATAAAGCATTCTGACTTAACCCCAAATTCTTCTGACTCCTACGCTATATATTTTCCAAGTTTGTAAATCTGCTTGCTGCCACCTCTGAACAGCTAGTATTTAACACCTTCTAGCATTTTTGTATTTTTTTCCCAGAAACTGTCATTAATGATTTATCTCTCTAGTCTCCTAAAATCTAAACCTTTAATTTCTCCAGAGCAGAGTGACAGTGTTTTGGAAAAAAACCGTCCCAGCCTTGAATGTGCTTACTGGATTTCTACCTGTGCCAGCCTAGTACATGTCTAAGAATATTCCATAAGCTTTTGCTTTGCCTTCACAGCAGGCTGTGTCTCTATGCAAAGCCAACAGAGAAGTGTGTTCCCCAATGGTGTTACTCTCTAGACAAGCCTGGAGAGCTCAGTGTAGAGATTTTATTCACTCTTACTCTGATTGCTTCTGCCATGGCACACAGTGCTGTGGGTGTTTTTTGTTTTTTGAGTTTATTTCCTCTTGATTTTTAACTTGATCATCTCCTTTTCCTGGTGTAAACTAGTTTGTGATTTCCCACCTCTAATTGCATAGCTCATGTGTGTGCATTTTACATAAGACAAGATTGGACAAATCGTACTTCAGGCATCCTCTGCATGATTTGGTTCTTTGTAATCCTTTTTAGTGTTTTTAAACTGTATCAGCATTTCAGCTGCATCTTACAAAACATGTTTTCTTTCATTTTACGTAAGTGTGTTTAGACATACAGGGTACGTTTTGAGAGGAAAGTGTTTTATTAAACCATGTTGCTTTTTTTTATTTTATTTTTCATATGAAAAGAAAAAATGCAGACTCTGTCATCAAAATTAATTAAAATGCATGTTTATTTATCCAAATGCCTGGAGTGGCTCATTCCGCATCATTCCTGTCTCTTGACATTACTCATTATTATTACTCAATATTACTTGTTCTTAAGGAAAAAAGTGACTAGAAAAAGCTCTTTCAAAATCAGTTTGGCTGTAAATACTTAAATGACTAAAAGCAAAAAAAAAAAAAAAAAAAGAAAAGAAAAAAGAAAAAGAAAGAAAGAAAAAGGAAAAGAGAAGCTAGTCAAGTACTACTTATTTTGAATCCTTGATATGTAAGTATTACAAATCAAGCTTTGTGAAACATATATTAAATAATTATGATTTGCACTTATAAATAAATACTGCATATAGGTTACATGCAAATTCCAAACTAAGGGCATATTCAGAAGTGTTAAGCATCACTAGAAATGATTGTTGTCTTTTGGGCGTATCTCAGTATAAAAGTTGAAGGCCAATTTCCAGTTGTTGCACGGATGAAGGGAGAGAATTTGGGCTTGCATCTGTTTGCTGTTTTTCAGTTGGGGAAATCTTCGTTCTTCAAATTGGGTTCAGTGTTTTAGGAAAAAAGGTGGGTTGTGTTCTTTTTTGCACTATAGACCTTCACTGTTTGTGTGAGACCCATAGCATCACATTATTATCAAAGTGTTCAGCCCTGAAAAAGCTGGTTTCCTTTGCTCCGTTTAAACACCTTCAAGGTGCAGTGTTTTGCAGCTGTGAATTTTGGCATTCACTCCTTAAGACTGATGTTTGTTAATACATTTATGTACTTCAGAATTTTTTTCTGTTCATTGCAACATTGTTTAAGACTGAGATAATTGCTATTCTGAACGTTTCTGCTACCTGTCAGAAAACAGATTATAAGGATGTGAATGCATTCACCCTTCTGCTTTTTATAGTTCAGCTGCGATTTTGAAACATAATTTTCTGCATTGTTTTGGGAATTTCTGGTAGAAAGTGTAGCACCAACTAATTAACACTGTGAAGATTCTATGGAAATGACACAGTTACTGGCAGCACACAACAATCTTCAGTTTGGGTACTGGCCTTACTTCATGCACATGCACTACAGTATATCTTAGAAACGTTACCTTTTCGTGTAACTGTAATAGCGTCATCAACAATTTGCTTCGTAACTAATAGAACCATACAGTACAAGCACTAATCTGCCACATGAAGGATTTAACTGGCAGGAAAACATCAGAGTCCTTGGAAAACCTGAGAAATGATAGTAAGCAGATAGCAGTGATATCAAGCTTTCATATCAGTGATAATTAGCTTTACTGTGGGGTAATGTTCCAGTCCTGAGCACCTTCACTTGCAAACCAAGTGAGGAGACATGTCTTCATGTCATTTATGAGACTGAATTTTCTTCATGTATTAATAATTTTGACTGTTGTGACCTTCCAGCAAAAAATCAACTTTTGTTGTTATCAGTGAGTTTTCTGAGAGCAGAACGAGGGTATGAAAAGGATCTGTAGATAAAGGTGTCAATTTATGTTTGCGAACTTATTGTGAGATTATGTTACCTCCGTTATATCTCTTTGTTCAACTTATGTTGTTATTTTAGCCCAAAAAAGGCCAAAGATCATCAGCTAAAGTGCATGTAGAGTAAAGCTGCTCCTGTAAAATTGATGATCCATCCAATTATTTATCTATAGAGGCTGCTGGGAAGAAACGCAACTATCTCAGTTCTCAGACCCTTCTGCTAGGTTGAACTTCATGGCTGAAGGTTTAATCCCTAAGTGTCATATCAACAATTCATTCTGTGATATTCTGGCTGACATGCTCTCCTTCCTTATTTATTGATGTCTTCAGTCATCGACAATGAGAGGAAAATACACTATTCGTCAAAGTGACGGTGTTTTACCCTCACTTACAGTTGATGCTGCTGTCACATTGATGGTTGGAAAATAAACTCAATCATTATAAAAAGCTAAGAGTGTGAACTTGCCAGTGACAGGAAGAAGATGAAAAAAAACAACCCACAGTAACTTGCTTAAAATTGGTGTAATAAAAATAGAGCTGTTTCCTATAAAGATGTTTCCAAGATTTGTTTGTGAAATACCAAAGCATTGTATCCATTTACTGTAAAATTATTCCTCTGAAGGAAAATGTGCTCTTTGTGCTCCTTGTCTGTGCAACCATAAGTATAATTTTTAGCAAGAAGTATTTGTTATAATTTCACCTCATGCTACCGCTTGTTTAGTAATTTGTTGATTGATTTCCTCTATATTTTAATGTATTTTGCTGTGTTTTTTTTCTCCTCTAGACTACACTGAATGCATTTATCTGTTTCTGTATGCCAGTATTTTAAGAGCTTTGATAAGAATAAACCTTTAAGGGTTCATCCAGTAAGTCCTAGGGCATGCAAGTGTAGGCAAAGCTCTGCCTGAAATCACTTTCGTAGTCTACCATTTGTGTAGCTGGATGGCACCTTACAGCTTTTTTAACTCGATAACCACAAATCTTCCCACATTTCACCTTTGGGAGGCATTATATATACAGCTAAAAGTGAAGCGCAGCAAGCCAAGAGGGACAAGATAGCATAATGAGGATGTCAATTTGTGGTCAGATATCTGAGGAAATATTTATCTTACTTGTACAGTACTTGGCAACAGATAGAGAAATACACATGTAATGAATTTCCTTAGACTTCATCTGACAGTGTGTGTACATTGTGTTAAATGCATTTAGGAAAATAAATCACTCGGCCCAGATTTTAAAAGTTTGGGGTGATTCTAATTGGATTATTCCCTGAGAATGGACTATATCTTTTTTTTTGGGGGGGGGGGGGGGGAAAGAAAGAGTTTTTTTTTTTGGTTTTTTGGGGTTTTTTTTTTTTTTTTTTTAACCGATTTGTTTTCTCATATCTCCTCACATAATGACATTTTGCATCCAACTCATTCACCAGAGGAAAGGCAAGATGTGATTTTTTGTTGTCTATGAGGAAAGCCTGTTTTTATGGCTTTCACTCAGGTGGTGAGCTCACTAAGTAGCCCAATTGAACGTGCTTGTCTCACACTCACGATGTGTCCTGAGGCAAAGCTACGGCTGCTTCAGCTACTTTGTGTCTGCTTCCGCACCTGTAAATGGCAGTGATTTAACTTCGTTTTCTCCTTCAGGGAAATATAGGGAGGATTTCTTAATGTTCCTGTAGAGCTTTGAAGATTAAAATCTCTTTTCTATATTTGCTGCTATTATTTCAGTCAAAGAGGAGCATTTGACTGAAGCTGTTTGAAGAGTAAAGTTTTGGCATCTTGCATTGTCTTGAGGCATGGATTCCTCTCTCTGCTATAATTTTGCAACCTTTGGTTCAACATGAGCTACGGAAACAAGCAACCCATGTGTAAACAAACGGTGATGATGCCAACAGATTGATGTATATGTCTGCTGTTACAGACATCAGCAGATCCATTGCAGTGCATCTCCAGTCCTGCTAGAAATACTACATGATGGAGAAGAATAGACACCAGTAACTGGGCTTAGCTCAAAGTGACTTTCCTTTAAGCACCAATGGTAAAAGCTGAGAGGCATAGAGAAATATTTTCTTCTCATATGACTTCTCACTATCTTCAGGAGTAAAGGATTCTGGTGTTTTAGTGAAGGCTTCCTGTCTGCCTTGTTAAGACAAGCAGTGGATGTAAGGAACGTGTGGGCAGCACAAGCTCCCAGCACTCAGAGCAGGTTTGGAAGTCTTCGTGCCTTTGTTCCATGGACCAAAGGTCAGCATTGGTTTCCAGACCCTGTGCAACCTTGACAGATGGCAAGGGGACAGCTTCTGATCTGAGAGTTACTCCTGCAGTTTTACGTTGTGTGGAAAAGTTGAAATAATGATATTGTCCTCTTTGCAGTTAGGAGGAGAGATTAGGCTATCACATGTATTAGGTGCTGCTGTTCTTTAAATAGCTTTGTTACAATCTAACCTGGCATTTTGAGGCCTTACAGTCAGAAGCTATATTTTTCATGATTTGCATTTTGATTTTTTAATGCAGAGCAGATTGGACAGGAGATGCTGGAAAACCTCAGCCATGACAGAGAGAAGATCCAGCGTGCTCGGGAAAGGGTAAGTTTGATAATAAGTAATTGCTGGTCACAGATTTTATTTGCTTTAGGCAAGTTCGCTGTGCATGCAAAAAATAGTCCAGCATATTGATTAGTTTTGTATAAATCAGCTGCTATTGTAAGATGTAATCACCATCTGCAGCAAAGCACTTTAAGAAGTGTCTTATATGGGCTCCCCCAGGGAGTCACACTGAAGTCACCAAACACACTGTTGCAAGCATGCTGTCACTGCCATCACACACAGTCAGATCTCCCTTCTGTCCTTTGAAGGATTTTAGTGTCCATTGCAGTGACTTCTTGGACTCTATGAAACAAAGTTCATACCATGATTTAGATTATAATAATTGATCAACTGCTGCTTTTTTTAGCTGCAAATGCTAATTATCTCCTTATGGGAATGTATGCAATAGTTACCTCCTTTTCTCATCGTCACATGGGTAAAATCAATGTTTCTTTCTGTATTGTATTTTACTATTCTGCTGCTCTGTCACTGCAGTGAGAAAGATATCTATGTCATTTTTGGCTTATGTTGCCTCTGCAGGGATCATCTTTACTTTGTATAGTTTAGTGAAGATGTCCAATAACCCATCCCAACCAACTCATCATCTCTGACCCTCAGTCTCAAAGATTTGACCCTTTGGCTCTGATCTCTGCTCACAGAGTTTTGGAAAGATCTTACCAGCTCTGCTAATTCTCCCAGAACCAGTCATGACTGCATCTGAGCCTTTCTGTCCAGGACATGTTGATCATATGGTTTCTTGAGTGTCCAATTTTGCCAAAGCGAAGTCATCTCACAGGCCTCTATCTGACAAATGCCACTTAACAGTACTCCCTGATCTGTCCCAGATCTGTTTCTTTACCTGGATAGCTTTGATTGGTGAAGCCCCATATGACAGCTTTAACGAGGCATTTTCTGTCAGCTGTACCAGCTGCTTTTTAAAGTTCTGGGCATGAGCTACTGTAAAACTTTAAGTACAACTAAAATTGTTAAGTAAGAGGATTGTGCGCGTTTACCGAGGGTTTTTCAGGCAAATCTGTGTCGTTTCCTATCCAGTCCTCAATCCCTTGTGACTGGTAAGTCAGAAATGCTTTTCTGTTTCTATCTGGACAGATAAAAGCTGGGCAATGAAGATGAATAATGTGTATCTCTTCCTGCTGAATCAAAAAATCCTCATGAAAGTTAGAGAAAGAGGAAGCATAGTTCTGATAACTCCACATACACATAGTTTGTAGCATAAATTTTGCATTTGTTTGCCTTCTGCATGAGAAGCAAATTTCTTCAATGGAAAACCAAAGAGTATTCTAGGAACTTGAATCCAATTACAGTTCAGCAAGAGATCTCATCATAAGTGAAAGATGTCAGGTTCTGAGATCTTATTGTGTGCCACTGAACTATTTTGTTTGGGGAATTCAGAGTAACACATCTGTTTGTGAATTCAAATGTAAAGTCTGGGATGATCTTGGATAACTTTCCGAGTTCTCCATTTTGTGGAGGTTTTTTAAGGACCAGGGAAGATAGTATTCTATCAGTGCTTAATGACTTTACCCTGTGTATATTCAGGGGTTATCCTTTCAGCTGGGAAACAAACTTGTCATCTGAAAGCCTAGACGTGATGGTCAGTTCTTTGCAGCTGAATCTTGTAAAAATTAGAGATTTTTTTCTCATGAATAAAATTTACATGAGAAATAGTGTCTATAGAGTTTGGTTAAATCTACATATTTTGAGTTTTCCTGTCTGCAGAGTAAAATGTTTGAATGAAAAGCAAGAATTAACTTCAGTTATTTGGATTATAGGGGAAACTACATGTGTGATAATATCCACAAAGGGGAACTCCTCAAACTGTTAGTTGTTTTTTTTTTTCAAGCCAAAGAGAAAGGGTAAAAGCTCTGTTATGAAAGCCAAAGAGATTAATTTTACTATGCAGGACTTTCAAAGATTTTTTTTTTACAAAACCTTAAATTAAAATGTGTTTAAGGTAGGCAAGATATCAATGTAATGTATACATCTTGCTCATCTTCTTTCTTTTTTTCTTCTTACTGTTACTATTTGTAAAAGCATTCTTGCACACCTTATATATTGGCTGTTATTAATATTAAACCATCTTTCAAAAGGCTTTTACTGCAGCAATGAATTCCCATTATATGCCACATCAAAGTTTTGCCCACTACCAGTTCTTTGACTTCTGCCGTGCCCTGGTATTGGTAAAGACCCGATGGAGTAACTACCATCAGATAATTCAGTTTTAAATAAAAACAAACTTACAGCTTGAAAATGTTCATGTTTGTGGATTTTTTAGTGTTCTCTTGGGATCTTCCAAGTGTGTCTATACATTTGTTTCTCTATTAGCATTTATTTTGCTTACTTTGTGATGCATTTTGTTTTTGTCTTTTATCACCACAGAAGTATGAGGTCATCTTGCTTAGGGGACTTTATGAAACCTCCAAGGTTCCACTTCCCCTCCTAACTATCAGAACTGATTCGAGCTGTCAGGTGAAATCCTGCAGCAAGAGAGGAAAGTTAGGATCAAACATACAATGGTAAAAAGGAGAGAGCTACTTTTCTGTGAGAAGCCCCAAGTGTTAAATGCATCTTTGTGAATAATAAAAGACCAATGTAAAGCGTACATTTGTGCTTCAGATTCCCTTCTAGCACAAGTAAGAACTTGGTTTCTTATGAGCCTTTTAATAATCACCGTGATGTTTTTTTTTTCCTCTTACTTGTGTCCAACTGTGCTAAGCAGCTTTTCTGGAGCTTGTATTACCTAGATGAATTAGGAAAAAAAAATGAGGGAATGACCTCCCCAGAATATAATGCTCATCCTTGTTCCATCATGCCGCATAATGGCAGAGCTCTGGTCTCAGTGCAAGCCTTCTCACTGAACACAATTTTGCTAAGAGCAATCTTGGTTGGTGTTATCCCATCACAGCTTCTGCTTGGTATTTCCTTAATACTTTTTCAAGAACAAGAAGGAAATTATACATAAAGGTTTTGTGTCATTCTTTGCAACCAGCGATATCAGTAATAAGCATTAAATCTGGTAGTAGATATTTACAATATTAGACTCTTTTGATATTGCTGCTATGCATATATTCAAGATATAATTGTGGTTTGTTATGGGGAAGGTGATTTGCTATTGGAAGGCTGCCACTTTTCTTAGTAGTGCTACTTTTTCAATGAATTT
Source organism: Perdix hodgsoniae (assembly GCA_035772895.1). Lineage (NCBI taxonomy): Eukaryota > Metazoa > Chordata > Aves > Galliformes > Phasianidae > Perdix > Perdix hodgsoniae. Next base: position 3,806,409 of record JAPSGF010000013.1, read on the forward strand.
ATAACGCAAGATTCATTTTGTCTTCTACAACAAAATTTCTTTACTAATAAGGCAATGATTCAGATAATCCTTTCAATATGATTTGATAATGGAAAGGTAAATATTCAGCTTTACAGAAGAGAAAAATGTTTTTATGTATGTACACACAGCTGTGTTTTGAGGCATGTTTGAAAATGGTGGTTCCTGCTAATTTGTTATTGACAATAATTACGACATCCCTTATAGAACCTTTTAATGTCTCTCAGGTTCAGAGTTCTCTAGAAAGTTCGAAGATGCCTCTGCATTAGCTACCAGCAGAAGAGGCAGTAGGAAAGAAATGCTATTCTTTGTGTGAACTGTAGCTCATAATTTCTAGGCTGCCTTTTGTGAGATATTAACAAGCACAAAAATAGAAGCATTTAATTCTTTTCAAAGAACAGAAATTATTGTTCTATTTTAATAGGAATTTCATTTTCTTTATAACCATTCTCTTAGTATCCCCAGTTTTGCTTTCCATTCAGTTGTGGTTTTACCTATTTTGCATGACTTCTGAACTGTAAAACAATGCAGCTAATTAAGTTAAGCTGTCCATGTAGCTTTCCTATGTCCTATTAAAGTACTAAAAAACACTGCTGTAAGGTCATCACAGGTTTTCTATATAAGGGACAATGTGGGTGTATTTTTTAACACAGAATCAGTAAAATGACACTGTTCTGTATTATTGCTTTTTCTTTAAACAGATAACTTTGAAAAACAGTGAAAGATGTGTTTAGTTTTCCTTTCTTAAAGTATCAGTAACACAGCCCATGCCTGTCTCTTCATCCCTTGATGCATTCTGTAGTGTCTCTAACCAGTGTACATACTGCACCTCAGTGGGAATTACCATTACAGACAGCAATCTATATTGTGTCTAGAATGTCTTGGGACCTCAAGGATAATCAAGCTCCAAACATATCTACCTTCAACACATCGTTCATAAGGCTTTTCCTCTATACCCTGATTTATCTTTATTGCCTCAGTGTCTTATCTTCCACATGTTTCAGCTCCATGAAAGTGAAAACCAAACAAAATCTATTCGAATTTCAGAACTTTGGTGGCTTTCTTACTTGCGAGTTTGTTGTAGGCTCAAACTGAAGCCCACAAACTGACAGAAGAAATCTGCATTTTTTGTACAAAATGGCATTCATGTGACATTTAAATTTAATGGAATTCTTTTCTCCCCAGCTTAGAGAAACAGATGCAAACCTGGGAAAGAGCTCCAGGATACTGACAGGGATGTTGCGAAGGTAAGGCTAAGGTAGGGACGCTTCTACTCTTTCTTTTATTCCCTCTTCCCTCTATGCCTTTCTTTTTACTTTTAATTCAGCCTCCACATTTTGCTGACTTACCTGACTTTTTTTACTTGGGCTGCTATATAGAATTACTTCAAATGAATTGTGGTAATGAAGCAGGCAGGTTAGATAGAAGGCTTTATCACAGCTATGGAAAGAATTTTCTGTAGCCTGAGGGATCACCCCTTGCTCAATCATTTCTCATCTTTGTTTCTTTCTATTTGGGCTTTTTTGGTCTGTTCTAAAATTAAGTTTTTTGATGATCATTTCCCGCATTCCTTTTTCTTGAGTATTCTCAGGATTTTCACTTTTTTTCTTTAACCTGTTAGATTATATGTGAGGAAGCTTGTAATTTTTTGGGAGCTATGTAAATTTATACACAGAAAAAAGGTTAAGGTGATCAGTTCTGTCTGAATCGATCGAACAGACACATTGTACAACTGTGTGTTTTTAGCATGTGTGTTTCATGGTTTAGATGTTATGCGAACTGTCTGTGGCTCTAAAGCTAGATAATACAGAGAGAAAAAAATTGCAACATCCTAAAAATCTGCGTGGGGTCGCAGTGTGGGAGTCACCTGTGATTACCCTTTACCTTGAATATTATATCATTACCTTCCCTTCTTTCCATGTTTATGCTTGAGGTACCTCAGCCTTTTTTGTAGCACCCCATAGTCTGTTGTTTTCAATAAGACTTTTTTGAGTGGCATCTCTGGATGTGCCCTCTTTACACAGTGAAGCAGCATTCAGACTTAGGTGCAATGTCCATATTTCTGCATTTTTATTCATCTCCCTGATGACGGTGTGCATTGCTCTAATAGGTGCTGTTGTTGGATGATATGAACTTACAGTTTTAAAGGAGTACGTAGCATCCTCAGAAGAGTTCACTATGAAATTACTCTTCTCATGGGCTTTTACAATGCATGTTTGCTTAATGCAATTAGCTTTAGAGTAAGTTTTAGCAGAGTTGTAGATTTATCACTTGTTTTGGAAAACAGCCAAGCCAGAATATGTTAAGTTGTTCTTTAGTGCAAGCTTTATCTCTTCATAAGTCTTTTCAGACAAATGTCTTTGTTAGTGCCTTGTATACCCAGTTGACAAAGGTTGAAAGGACTGAACCTGATGCCTTCATTCCACAAATTTCTTACAATCGCGGCTCCAAAATTCTCTGATTAAGAGTAATATGTAAATGACAAAAGCTAAATTCAAAATCCACGGAGAAAGAAAGTGGCAATTGAAAGGGATGGTTCAGTGCCTGTAGACAATCAAACTAAAATACAAAAAAAAAAAAAAAAGAAAGAAAGAAAAGATAGAACCCAACCCAAGTCTCCCCAGGAAGGACCCTGCGACATGAGCTGTAACGAATATTCTGCATATGTCTCCATTTTGTCAAATCTCATTAAAGGGGTTTCTTGCTTTATGTCAATTGAGCTGTCCAAAAATCATTCATCATTTTAGTGCAAAAAAAAAAATCATGCAGTTATTTAAATAATATCATATTAATGTTAAAGTTCAGCTGTCATTTAATAGTATGGCTTAATCAGACATAGCATTTAGGAAAAATAGTTTTTTCGAGCCTTACTTGGCTTTCAGGTTGGCAGATTCAAATAAGGATTTATGGGTTTCTGAACCAATGTATTCTTTCCATGTTTATGCTTGAGGTACCTCAGCCTTTTTTGCAGCACCCTGTAGTCTGTTGTTTTCAATAAAATAAAGTATCTCCTCATATTGTGTTTGAATACATTTGCAAGTAATTTGGAGAAGCTGAAGCAAAAACATATGCTGTAACCTTTGACTTTGTTTTGTGTTTGGGAATCACAGTTAGGAGTCCCAGTTTATAAGTGTTCCATAAACCACATGAAAAATATGATCTCTCTGAAATATACTTGGGTTCTTGTTTTCAGACAAAAGGATTATGCAGTCGAAAACCAAGATAGCATGTTTCTCTGTGTTAAAAAGGCACTGAAGTTCCCTTTTCTTTAACTAAAATATTAAGCTGGCTCACCCATCTGGATGAAAGGGAGGTTAGGATTTAGGCTCTGTTCAGCTGAACATGTCAAATGAAATGCCTTGATACAGATGCAGCTTGCAGGAGAAGATTGTTAGGATATTTTGTAAAAACATGTAATAGATCCAAGGTGAAATTGATTTGCTCTATGACTGTTGACTAGAAGCATTATCCCAGCCTCAGCAACATCCCAATGTTGTTTAGTCACAAGAATAATCATGAAATACAAAGCCCAAAAAATCTGCTCAAATTAGATAAATACAACTGTATAAAAAATAATTAGCACAGATTGGCAGTGTTGTCCTAGTTTTGCATACTTCAGTAACTACGACACAATGTTTCACTTAATTGCTGGAACCAATAAGAAAAAATGCTGGAGGACTATTCTTCACATTATTATCATACAGAAAAGGTAATGTTAAGCTGAATGCAGCTCAACTTAGTTACTGCTTCCGTAATATGTATGTTCTGAGATGCTTGAAATTGAATGCCAGACTAACAGTCTGTGCATCAGTACCAAACTGCTTCTATTTTTACTCTCTGGGAAAGGTAAAACAACATCTCTTCTGAGTATGGCCAAACTTATTAAGAGATTAGATGTTCAAATAGGTAGGATTCTTAATGAGAACTAAATTATTCCCTTTGTAAAAAGAGAAAAATTCTCTGGCCTTGTGTTTGTGCATAAAAATTGTGGAGATAGGGAATGAAAGTGGGGATAAAATCCATTGGCTGATGTAGGTCACTAAAGAAATCACTGGTAGAAGAGGCAGAAGTCTTCCTATCCCATTTTGGTGCTTAAAGTAGCCCGGTTTGTGTACTGGACTTTATCTCCTGGTATTTTATGTATATAGGTAAGGAGGTTTTTCTGACAAGCTTTTTAAAATATTCTTACTTGGAAATATTTCTAATATTCTTTTTTTCCTTTCTGTAAAAAAATAAAAACCTACTGAGATAGCTCTAAACTGGAATGTTCAATTTATAGCACCTCATTTCTAGGATAATATCAGCATGTTGATAATGTCAAAACATTGATCATTTCCTCTTACATGAATCTAGAGCTGTGAACATCCTGATATTTTATGACTCCTCTTTCAAACAATGACATTATAACAGAAGCTCAGATTAGTTTCAGTTACAGAATTTTCAAATAATAGATTTTCAGATAAGAAAATGGCATCTTTGGTGTGATGTTGCCACCTCAAACATCTATCCTTTGACCTCTATGCCAATGTGAATTAGGGAGTGCACACTGTATTAGAAAGAAGCAAAAAAGAATATGTTCTCAAAGGTCTTCTGTTTGCCCAGATCCTATTTAAAAAAAAAGAAAATAATAAAAAATTGGACAACCTCCAAGGCACACAGTGGGTAAAAAACAAACCTAATAGTAGCGAGATGAAAATTTCAGTAGATCTGAATCCTTATCTCATTAGCAGATAAATACTCTCTACCTTCCTCCAAATTGCAGAAAAATGTGATAGAATAATATCTACTGCTCTCCAGAATAATATTTTATTCTGTCTTGCTCAACAGGAACTTTTTATGCCAAAAATTCTCTTTTGATCTTCAAGTTTCAGAACAACTTAGAAGATAATTTCTGAGTTATCAATGATGCTTTGAAAAGCTCATGAGCACTTCTGCTCTAATGAAAATATCAAAATACTGCTTTCAGATAGGACGGAAGCATTATCTTTGGCTGATGGAAATGGAGCAGCAAGTGTTCAGCTGTCAGGTGACAAATTATATGGCTTGCCAACAGGTGCATGACTAATACGACTACAACCAAGAACAAGGAAAACCTACCTCTCCAAGCCAGTTGTAGTCAAGTCCCTTCACTCTTTCCGAGTAGTCTAACTTCCTGCATTACTTCTAATCAAATTTCTTTGTATTACTGAACTCCAAGGAAGTCTAGACCCCACAGTTATTATTCAACATCTCATAGAGTTATATGGGAATTTGGAGGAAAAGAAACCTCTTAAGCTTATCTAGTCCAGCCTCCTGCTCAAAACAAGTCTAATTAGAGCAGAATGCTCTGTGACTTCTCCAGTCAAGTGTTGAACACCTCCAAGAATGGAGATTCCAAAGACTCTCCGAGCAATCTGTGCAAGCAATAATTGAAATAAGCAATTTTTCCAGGTACCAAATGGATATTTCCCATCATCCCACTTTTGCCCACTGCCTCTGATCCTAAGTGCAAAATATGAACGTTTTAGAATTAACTTTCAGAGGAAATTCCTTAGAGTGTCAAGTGGTATGAACATTTGATGCACAAGAATTATTTTGTTTGCTTACTCACTCTCCTGGTGACATGAAGAGTTAATTATGGTCTCTTCTGTCTTCCTCCTTGAACACAAAGCCCATGTTTCAATACATAGAGGATTACCCTGTCATCTCCCTGTTAAACAAACTGAAACCAGTACTGAGTGTTATTGCTTTGTCCCTATTTCCTTACTGATCTCTGTTTCCATCCTACATATTTTCTATTTCTGAGCTAAGGCTTATCTCAATATCAGTCATACCACACCACAACCACTGAAGTGAAGTTTAACATACAGTTAAATTTGCCTTGTTTTCATGCTAATAGAGAAATTACTCTTTCCAGCAAGAACTTTGCATATTTGGTCTGAAGCCAAAAGAAGTTTGAGTAGAAATTGTTTCAGCATCTTTTTGGTTCAAAACTGTATTTCTATTTTTACTTAAAGATGCATTTCTACAGTGAAAAATGATTGAATGGTAAATCCTTTTGCAACGTCTGTTCCGTGTTAAATATTTACAGCTGCAACTGTTTACTTCAGTAATTTAGACCTTGATTCAGGAAAATATTTAAGCATATGGTTAACTTAAACCAGAGAAGAAATTCTCTTAACTTTAGGAACACTGAATAAGGGAAGAGTGAGTAGAAGAACAATTCTGTGTCATCTCTTGGGCCAGTGCTGCTTTTACAGTGCTCCCTAGCCAAGGCCTATTACAGAGCAACCCTGTCCATAATACTAGTATTGTTAAATGGGAATTGTAAAATATATACTGGCCACTTTAGAGCTTACTGTCAGTGAAAGAGCTTTTTTTTTTCTTTTTCTTTTTTTTCTTTTTACTTTTTCTACTTTTAACCATTTAAAATAATGATTTTATTATTATAGCATTGTACATGTTTGTGTTTTAATATGCATCTAATATCACTTACAAAGTGTTAAATCTTTTCATCAGAAAACTGTGAAGCTGGTGTGGCACTGTTAATCGTAAGACAGCCTTTGGATTGGGAACATGAACATACACTTTCTTGGCATTAATTAGTACTTGGTTGTTCTTTGCTTCTGACCTAAGAAAACAACAACAAAAACTTGTTTTTGTTTAAATGTTAGACAAAACATCTGGAAAATGTAAATGTATCAGCAAAATTCCCAAGAGTAAGCATTCTTCATCATTAGTAGCATGACCAAAAAAGATGAAATGTACCTCTAGGTCTAAATAGCAAGAATTTTAAAATAGCATAGGACACTGCAGTTCTCAGTTGCAGAGAGTTGCAGAACATTTTCCTGTTCTCAGTTGCAGGGAGGACATATTTATCTATGAGTAAAATGCTTTTTTTTTTTTTTTTTTTTTGTCTTTAATAATCATTTATGAGCCATTTTCTAAATGTTGTTCATCTTTCTTGGATAGTTTTCTGTATGCTGTTTCCAAAATGCTTCTGAAAAATTAGTATTTATTTTCATTTCGTGTTAGAAATACTTGCTGTTCGTGTTCCATGGAAGATGTAGCAGTCTTTTAAGCTGTTCCATAACCACCAAAGCTACAGTAAGCATTATACCTGGAGAATACCAAGAACTATACTGAAGATACCGAATGTCTCATAGCAAAGGAATAACTTCAACACTTAAAACACATAGCTATGATTAGTTTAATGCCACCTTATCCTTTGCAAACCTTCAGCTCCAGCAGCCTGAGTGATACAGAGTTAAGTTTACTTTAGACCTGCAAAAAGAAAAGGAGCATAATGATTGATCTTCACATTTTAATAACTTCAATGAATAGGATAAAATAGAGCCCGTGCTTTAATCTCCTTATGCCTAAGCACAGTCTTAGAAAGATATGTCCTTCATTGACTGAGACAGAAGCATTTATTTTGTAGCCTTGTTTTATTTTTCACATTTCTGGAAAGCTTTATCTATGTGTCAGACTGCCTACACTAAGTCCATTATGAGCACGGCTCTCTGCATTCTTCAGACAATATTTCTAATTCTCTTTTTTCATTTCTTTTAAAATGTACAATAGCCTTTGTTCTGCCCTCGCCATTCCCTCCTTTCTATCATCTGGAATTACTATTGCATTTGCCCCTCCTTCTCTCTGCTTGTGTCCAGCTGAACAGCTGGAAAGAACATTATCTTAAGCACAGTTGTGTTTCTGCAGGAAAGCAGGGTCCCAATGGATAATTATCCAAGCTAGTCTTATACTGCATATACCAAGAATGTAAAGCATCATAATGGGTTAAATATCATGTAACCCTTTGTGATTGTTCTCTGTATTGAGATATGTTGACTATCATTAAGCAACTACAGCCTAAAGAGGTTTACAGTACTTTGTGTCATGAGTGAAACAAAAGGCATTTCACAGTCAGCACTGACATGTCTGAACCACAATAGATGTCCTGTGACATGCTTTCATGAGAAGGCAAGTCTCGTATCAGCATAATCAGTGCAGTGCTTACTTACAGCAGTTACAAGCAGTTTCCAGTTGGATGAGTTCCCTCTGACACGATATTCAGGAAGAGTGAAAGTGTTGAAAATATTTTGAATGTGGTCAGATTGTTTATATGAAGCTGGGAACCTGTTAGCCAAAGCTGACATTGGTAATCACTGAAATAATTGGTGACAACTCTTCAGAAATCAATGAAGTCAAGCTTCTTAAGGCCTGCAGTAAATTGAGGTTCGTGTTCTTAAGACTACTCACACTATAACTGTCAAAGAGCAATATATGCCAGATTTTATGTATTCCATTTACTATGAGTGTTTAAGCTGTACATTTCTAAATTTAGTGTTTTCTCATCAGAGATTTGCATGATTGTCTTGCCACATGGGTAATTTCACTTTAGTCCACGAACTTGCCAAAAAAAGAAATACAATTGTCTTGGGAGTGATCTCTGAAAATTTCATCTCTTTGTGTTAAGCGAAAACTGACTATCTCTGTATCAATCCTGACAGATATTCTTCTGGCCTCTTATCCAGCTGGTGAATGTTCCTCCTCTCCTAAGTCAAGCTCTTCCAAATTTTCCCTAATGTTTAGCCCAAGTCTATCTTTCTGGGTAGACAGCTTTTACATACTGGTGCATTTGAGATTTTTGTGTGCTGTTGTAGCCTTGTTTGTTAAGGCCATGACTTGTGTTGTGGAAAGAGATTTCTGCTGCATTTTGAAGAATTAAAGAGCACAAATAGTAGTGTACAAAATTAAATTATATATTATATATATATATAAAATATATTTAACAGGAAGCCAAGCTTCCTGTTAGGATTTGAAAATGCAAAAATGGAAGAATTGGATAGTATTCTAAAAGGCAAATCCTAGAAACTCAGCCTCTCAAAAAAAGCAGCTATGTGCATAGGTATCAGTGAGCTTTGCAACTACAGACTCCAAAATAAAACTGTTCTCATTATGTATTTCTGAATGAAAAGTAGACTCTGCGCTCAGCTGAATAAAAGTAGTGTTTGAAACTTAAACAAGATTGACAAAATACAGAGGTTAAAGATATTGCGGCATTTCCAAATGTTTTGAGAAAAAGGTAATAATGTTGTCAAACAAATGTCAGAGTTTTTGTTTAACTTACTTCTTGCCCTTTTCCCATGCACACACTAATGTTTAGGACCGATCTGGTATTTGGAGACAAATGGTGGGAATGGGAATTGTTTTGCATACCTAGCCTTCTAGCAGTCTCTGCAGGAATCTTTGTTAGTTTTTATCAGGTGAAGAAGCACTTTTTTGCATTCTGTGTTTGATTTCCAGTAGCATTTGGCACTTTTCTTCTCACACTCAATAGAAATTTTGATAGAATTTCTCTTCAGAAAAAATAATAATCCATCTTTCCAGTGTGATTCTGATTACACACAAAGGAATTTGTCTTTAAAGAAGAAGACATCAAACTGATTTAAAACTGTCATCATATCAAGATCTTGTCCTTATTAACTCATCTTCTAGATTAGACTGTTCTCAATCCAGCTTTTGCAAAGAGGTCAGAGTTTTGACTGCCCTCAGGAGACATAGGAGGTTATATGACCAACATCTGCAACAAAGGAAAATTCCGGATTTGCGAAGTAGAATTTTTGTTCAAGTTAAGAACTAACATTCCACCACAAAGTCTACTTAACTGAAATTGAACTCACAAGTCACACGTGTGAATATTTTGGTCATCTGTAGCCCTATTACTGAAGGAAGATTTTTATTTGTTCGAGCAAAGTTTATTAAGTTTGGTGAAGTTTGATGTTGTTGTTTTACAAAGAAGGCCATAAATTATGACTGAGACATCAACAGCTAAGGAAAAACAGAATCACTTAGACCATGTTGCAGATAAATTAGCACTGCTGGGGGACAAGTCCAAAACTGAAGGAGAATTTATGTCCTTGTGTAGCATGTACTGATGTTGTATTGGACTGTTAAAACTCTGCAAAAGAAATGTTCACACACTGCTAACCTGCTGAGCATCTGCCAAAAGAATAACAAAGTAATGAATTAGAATATGAGGTCTTAAAATTAGAGATTGTTTAGTCTACTTAACAGTAAGAAAGATGAAAATTTGCTAAACTTTACTGGCTCTTAAATTTTAACTAATATGGGATGTTCAAAGCTAATGAAGAAGGTAAAGAAAAGCTAGTTTGGAAATTGAATGAAATCAAAATGGCAGGCAAAAGCTCATATGCACTGAAATTTATGTTCTCTATAGTATTTGTGTATTTCTAAGGTAACTGGTTTAAAAAACAATGAAATTGTTTCAGATATGTCTAGATTAATATAAAGGAGCATCTTTTGAAGCTGATGCTTTTAGATTAATGCTTTTAGATTTGTGATTATTACTCAAATTTTAAGATCAGCTTATTAGTTGTTTTCCTTGAAGACTTGAAAAAAAAACCAAGGGATTTGAATAGTCAAGAGCTATGATTTGTTAGTATTATTTTAGTAAGTTAGGCAATCTTTATTACTGGAAATTTCATGAGGTAGTCTCTTGAAATGAATGTGTTCAGAATGACACAGAGCAATGGATTTCTGTGTTGGAGGTTTTGCTTCATCTATTATAGCGATTTATGCATGAGCACATTATTTTGCTTCAAATGTTGTCCAACTGCATGCTCTTAGGAACTGTTGATGTACATAACTGTGTATGCAAGAATCATTAGTACTTTCTATTTTAAAAACATAACAGAAGAGTTTTTCAGCAACCTGTATGCCTTCTGCAAATATTAATGTTTTTCCATGAACATTAACCGTGGCATGCAGGAATTCACTATGTAGCATTTATAATTAAAAAACTTTTGCTTAGCTTGGACTTTGCTATATTAACTAATATAATCTGGAAGGGTTGCGTAACATTTGCAAATTTGAGCAAAATCTTTACCTTGTCCTGTTCAGTAGATCAGCTGATGGTTTAAGACACTAACAGATATTTTTCTTCTTGAATATCCTTCCAAAATGCTTTCTAGTAGTAATTTTGCACCAACTGCCTGCCTTCCTCCTGGTAGAAATTCTTTATGTTTCTATAAGCTTCTATGACATGCTCACTATGGCTGTATGTAATCCGTATAAATAGAGAATTGCTTGAGAAACGTGATTCTAAGTGTGCTCGATCTTGTGTAGGTGGTGAGAAGCATATGGTCTACTTTCTCCATGCAGAGAAACTTCCTTGTTGCCTTCTGTCACCGCTGTATATTTTCAAATGCAGTTTTCAGCGTGAATGGCACACACGTGTTGATTGTGAAGTTAACATTCTTTCACTACAGCCTTAAACTAATAACTCTTAGTGGTAGTGGAGCTTTGTACCTCATTTGTGAACAGCTATTTATACTTCTACACCAGTACAAAGCAATGTTTCACGTTAACAGTTTACCAGACTATTACACCATTGTGTTTTAATCCACTATAGGTGGATGGAGAATACAAGCCATCTGTTTTATTTAATGATATAATCAGTAAACAATATATGTACTTTACACATTTGGTCATTAAAGATGCCCATATTGTTTGACCCTGTATTTACATTGTAAATTAGTGTATTCACACATCAGCTCTTTCTGATTTGAAAGGCCTGCTGTGTTCATAGGATGGTACAAAGCAAGCTCAGTAACTGCTCGAACCCAGTGCAGGTGGTCGAGCTAGTTGCTACATAGATCAAAAGTCAAACAACTGTGAATCTTCCTTTGAAATAGCATTTAGAGAGACAAGGCTGGTCTTATCTTCACAAACAAGGAAGAGTTATAGATATACATCATGAAGTTATGAGAACAAAAGGGGGTTTCATAATCACTCTGTATCAGAATATCCAGTACTGCAGGCTTTTGTGAAGACATCTCTCAAATATAAAGACCCTCTTATTACAGTGGAAAAAATTTGGAGAAATGAGTCTGTGCTATTAAACATGAGTATGTTCATTGATTTCAAAACTTTGGAGACAAGAAGTTACCTGCTTGCACTGTAAATTTTGTTTTATTGTCATCAGTACTTAAACAGAAGAAAAGAAACAACAGCAAAACCCAGTCTTATTCAAGAGGTAGAGGTGAATGAGTTTGTGTGTGAGCTAAAATGAAAGGAGACCGTTGAGATTTCAATTCTCCCAAAATACCCCTGGTGAGTGCCAAAAGAAATAGCTAGCAAAGCACATTGAAAAGTCACTGATAAGGAAAATCTTCTGGTTTGTTAGAAGTTTTTAAAGAGATGGAAGAGAACAGAATTCTATATGAAAATTAAAACAGTAATGTCAATTTTACTGTTTTACTTAACAGCTTGTGCTGCAGAAACATAGGTCATAAGGCATTTATTGGAGAATTCAGGTCGCACTTTAGCTTGTGGGCTGCTTTTGAACCTGGCTGAGTGCTCTGTGATGCTGTCTCTCTTCTGTCTGATCTTGCACCTAGGCCCTACCTGTAACTGCTGCTTCCACTGCATGCCCAAGAGCCTCAAGTAGGCAGTGTGAGAACACGTGTCAGGGGTTGCTGGGTCTCCAGTGAGACTATATCATATATGTGTATATCATGGAGCTATCTTTATTTATAGCAACTAAGAATCTAATCCATTTATATGAAGGCCAGACTTCCATACCCTGAAAAGTCTACGTACCAATAATGTGCATGTTCACTTCCCAGTTAGTATTACAGATATGAAGACATTGATTTTTTGTTCTTTAAATTGGTTTCAAAGGCAAGCAAGCTAATTATATTGTGGGTTTGTTTTATTTGTTTTGGTTTTTTTTGTTGTTGTTGTTTGTTTTAAATTTTGGGGAAAGACAGAAAAAAATGACATTTATTTACTAAGATGTTTTTGTATTGCCACCAATTTTAGATAGAATTTCAAGAGTACGAAGGATGAGAAGATGAAAGATCTAATTTTATGAGCCTTTATTTGTATTTCCCAAATACACTATAATTTCAAGGTTAAAATATTTAAAATAAAACAAGACTCAGCTATCTGTGGCCTTTTCATAGACCTTTTCATATCTGTATTTCATATGAGTTGAATGTTAAATGTTTGTGTATTTCTGTATGCTTCATTATATATTGTCTTATGATTTTGAGATACTTTTTGTCACTAACACATTTCTTCTTGCAAAGGTATTGAGATTTTTTTTTCCTCAATCCCAATCCAGGAAAAACAATCAGAAATTCGAGCACTAGCATTTGAATTCGAGTTTTGTCTTGAGTATATCTTGAGTATCTGTGGACACATCTGTTTCTGTGCATCTCTAAAATGAGGATAATGTTCCATATCTCAGTAAAGTATTCCAAGGGCAAATGCCTTTAATTAATCTGTACACGGTCCTCACATGACAACATGATGAGAGTTTGAGAATGATGGACTGACTGGTAGCAGTGCCTGTCCTGATTTGGAGTCATGGCTTAAATGGATTTAAAAGGGGTGAAAGAGAAGCATGGGAAGAATTTAAACTTAGAGGAGTATGAGGTATTTGATTTCCCGTAACAGTCCATTACCAAACACATACCTGATCTCCTTAGCTACTGAACATAGATACGAAAAAAGAGAGGTATCAATTCTTTCTTATCTTCTTCAAATAATATAATTTTGAGGCCTACAGGTAACATCGCTCATCTTTCCTTGAGTGACATTTTTGGTGCTTTGCAGATAGAAAAGTATATTTGACTTGGTTCAAGAAATATAATTAATGCATCTCTGGAAATTTGATGAAGTGTATATATATAGGACCAGTAATATTAAATTTGATGTGCCTAGTCCTTGCTGCTTCTGTCAAAAATTATGTTACTGTGTTTACTGTGGATTGAGAGGCATTATTGCTGGCTGCTGTCAACCAGCAAACAATAAAAACATTTTTTAAGTATTTTAGGATTCCTTAAATAAATATATCCTTACTTGATTGCGTACTATCACAGTGCTGGTATTTTCTTGTTCAGAGAAGGTATGGAGGTGAGATACATAGACTAAGAGGCCTAGATAGACAGATACTTACTTCTCCTGACTAAATGTACTTTACTATAGAACTTGAATGGGAAAAGCCATAAAGATAATCTAGGAATGCACAAAATGCGTAGTAACTTCCTGACCACAGATGCAGTTGTAATCCCTTGAAATTCCTTTAGTTTGCTGTTCAGCTTCTAATTAAAGAGACAAGAAAAGTGTGAATTTGAATTGTATTTTGTCAAAACATCTACAGACAAGATGCTGCTTTTAGCAGTCACATGTTGAAAATTAGGGTAAAATGGAGTTTTGAATGAGATGGGTGGTAATGATGCTGTAGAATGTCCTCTTCATGGACTGTATTCATTACAAAATACCACTTGGACTGGTGCACTTGGTTGGTCATATTTTAAGAGTTGTCTTAGAATTGTTATGATATAATAAAGCTTTACAACCAAACAGTGGGAAAATTAAGCTCCCACATGCCAGTTTTTCAGATGATTCCTCTTTGAGGAATCTAAGTGATGAGCCATTTTTAATTCTTCAAGCAGGAATTTTTCACAAGTACAGTGGTTGCTTAGTAAATTCCCAATGTTCTCTCAGAATTAAGATGGAATATTTAGAATAATATGATACATATGATGTTAATCATACTGTAGGATTACTTTATAATAAACTACATTAAGCACATTGACAATGTTTTGTATTAGCAGCCACGTATGGAAGCTGTTTCAGAGATACGTACTGAAAAGATGTAGGTGGGGTAGAGAACATTGAATGCATCCATAGGAAAGGCAGTGTTGCAGAGTTTCTGTCTTGCTGCGTTTCAGGCAGTAATTTTTGTATGCTTACAATTCCATGTCTGTTGAAATCAATGGAAAAGCTTGTTCCCAAATGCTCATTCTTTGAATCACGTAGGAGGAGCAGGTGTACAGCATACCAGATAAAAAAATCTGAAAAAATGAAAAGACTAGCTTGTGGGGTTTCTGTTTTACCCTCTTGTTCCCGTGGCTCAATTACATACAAAGTGTATGGGAAAATATTGTTGTGGACAATAGAAGTTGGTTAGAAGGACTTATTAAACCTGATCCTACTCTCTCAACTGTCAAGTTCTGAGATTAGTTTTAGTTTGAAACCCACTGAAAGTGTTTCTTTGATGCAAACTCGGAAAGTTTGTAATCATCATTTAAAGGAATGGACTTCTTGTTGGGAAGGTAGCTGAGAAGTGGCACCACAGAATGCCTCTCCTCAAGGAAAACCACCACTCCTCTATTTGTTGACTTTCATGCTAATGCATCTTTCAAGGAGGCCTCTTTGTCCTACATTGTTACTCTGGCTTGTCTTCTATTTCAGTCTTAATTGTCATTAGCGTTTTGTTTTTTTTCTAACAGTATCAGGGGAATAGTAGTTTATTTTTTATTGTTGTGTTTGTCTAAAGGCAATTGCACAAGCTTGAAACCTAATCCTTATAATCTTTCCTACTAGGGAGAACTTGAGATAAATACTGATGTATGCTTAGTGGGAGTGGGTCTCCACTTTTTGATCATCCATGTCTAAATGTTGAGTAATACTTAAGGGAAAATGTTCTCAAAACATTCCTTAGATGATTATTAGATTATATTTTATGTTTGATAAAAACTGGAAAATTGTGTAAATATTTGCTTAACATCCCACCCCTAAAGCAATTTATTTCCTTTCTGGCCTTCAACCCTCTTGTTCAGTGAAATGAGATCAGTCACTTTCTGTTTATATTCAGTTTCACTTTGCACTTTTCATGGACATGTAGTGCAATGCTGTTGTGTATGGAAAAGCACTGCAGGGACATATTTAAATAGCAAGTGGGGAATAAAAGAGAAGGAGGGAAAAAATATATATTATATATATATAAATATATAATATATAAAAGTAAAATGTATTCTAGTCTCTTCTCACATGTTGGAAGTAAGTAAATAATTAAAGTAAATAAGTAAATATTATAATTATTCTTATTGCATATGGGATGTGAATAACTACTGTTAGTACAAATTAAGAGAAAAAAAAATCCATTCCTGCTTTTCTATAAATTATTTGTCATGTGATAAGTGCAGATTGTACATTTTATGTTCCTTTAGCTATCATTCAAATCAGCCTTTATCAAAAGCAAGCACGTGAGATACCTTGCTTTTGCAAGAGGAAATCCCTATTGCATCTTGGACATCCCATGGTGGATGAGTTCTCTGTGTATGAGGACCTTTTCACATAGATGATAGTTAATTCTCATATATGTCAAATGTTTAGCCATTTTCTCTTGTTGAATTTTGCATTTTTGGATTAACGCATCCTGTGAGTCTCAGAACCACAGACATCAGAACCAATGGTAGGTCTTAGAGCATGATTAGATGGGAATGGTGCCAGAGAACGTTATGTTGTGGCAAAACAACCATCAGCATCACTAAATTGACTTAGAAGTCTTGAGAACACTTCTCTACACTAACCAGCATTGAAGCATTTTTGTCACATATTGCAAAATGGCTGTTTCAGCTGCAAAAAGTGCTGGAGCTTCTATTGAGTTCTTTTTCCCTCCCAGCATGTTTTTACAATTAAATATTGGATGAAATTTCTTTTTCCTTTTGTTTCGTTTTGTTTTGTTGTTTGGTTGTTGTTTTTTTTTGTTTGTTTGTGTGTGTTACTTTTTCCTTAATATGTAGCAGCTGATTTTTGCTCTGTTGGCTCGCATGGGCACAGAGACAAGCCTTCTTTCAAGGAGCAGAGTTCCAACACTGTTGTTGATTATTTTAATAGGAAACCATCTGTGTGGCAAGGCAAGCTCCCCAGCTTCTTTCTAGAGGGGAAAAAAAAAAAAAAAAAAAAGAGAGAGGTGAGCATTGTAGTCAAAGGTAAAATCTTTCCCTCTGTGATGTGCATGGACTTATCGGGAAATCATGGAGACCTGGGTCTCACCACTCTCACATCGACTTGATTCTCAAAAGTTGCCAGTCTGCATCAGACTGTCCCTTCCAAACACAGCTTGCCTTTTTCAATGCGATCTACTTTAGTGCTTTCCACAAGGTTGCCATTGATGCCTGCTGCTACTTTATGGGCAAAAGGTCCAGTTTGAATGTCCAGGAGCTCCTTGTCCTTGTTTTTTCTAGTTTACCCCACCTTGACTTCCCAAAATTTGAGCTGTGTTTCTTGCTGGACAATTGCTCTTTCTCTCCATCTCCTGTGGTTTCTCCTGTCAGACTAAGATGGTTTTGTGTTCAT
The DNA here is from genome assembly GCA_035772895.1 of Perdix hodgsoniae. NCBI lineage: Eukaryota > Metazoa > Chordata > Aves > Galliformes > Phasianidae > Perdix > Perdix hodgsoniae. The sequence continues at coordinate 3,823,584 of JAPSGF010000013.1, forward strand.
TTGTCAAACACCTTCACTTAGCATTGCATTGTGGTTGCCTTGAAAAAAATAAGGTCTTTTTTTTCTTTTTTTTTTTTCTCTTTATGAACCTAGAGCCACAATGCGTAAAAGCTTGGTGTAAGTTCACAATAGCACTTTGTCCTCTTTCACATCACTTGCCAAATAACTACTGTTGTGGCAACAGCTGTAACCAAGTATGGTGTCAGCTAGTTTTGCCATAACACGACTGGGTGCCAATAATTTTAATATGTGAAACACACTCCAGGCAGTGCAGTAAGGCATTGGATTATTAAATTCCTTGAAATGTCATCTGGATTTTTATTTTTTTTTTTACATCAATTCAGGTCTCAGAACTGGACAGTGTTGTGATTAAAAGAAAAAGAACAGAAAATTCCCTCATTATAGTAAATATTTCCAAGAAAACTCTCACCCTGAAGCAGACACTTCTGCTCTGCTTACACAGACAGTAACAGCAAAAGCAAAGACTCTGTGAAGGCTATAGGGGCGGAGGTTATAATCATGGCTACCAGTTGTTTGCTGCTATTTTCTGTAGCAGTTTCTCCAGTGACAATAAATGCTATTTATTTTTAGGCTTCTTATTCTGAGCTACTTATAGAAAGTAAAAGGTAGGAATCTGGTGAAGCATTTGTTTTTAATACATTGCTTACATTGTGCTCCAAAGCATGGTGTTCAGCATTATTGTTAATGATTGAAGCATTAGCATTTAATTGTGAAAAGCAATTAAAAAGCTCAATATTACTACTTCTTGGGCTGAATCCATTCATACAACAAGCATTAGTAAGAAATATATTGAAGAAGTTGAACAAGGTCATAAATGTTCTATGTGCAAAGAGTACCTAATGCTTTTTTTCCCAAGCCTTTAAGAAGTAGTTTAAAAAAAAAAAAAAAAAAAAGAAAGAAAGAAAAAAGAAAAGAAAACAACCTTGTGAGGTGAATAGATAAAAGGCTTTCTTGGTTTAGTTATGTCAGTTTGGCTTTTTCGTGTAATTGCTGGGGTTGTTTTGTTCCTAAGGAAGGAATGGATTCCAGGCTGAAGAGGTAATTTCTGAGCACTGTTTCAAGATATTGTGAAAGTTCTCAACTTCTCTGTAATAAGAAAAATAACTCTTCTTTAATGATGTCTGTTTGTTGCATACTATTCTTCTGCATGCCGTTCAGTGCAGCTGGCATCAAGTACTTGAGAAAAACTTAGAGCTGAAGAAACAGTGCAGGGGAACCTGAGTAGCCCTGAGTACCAACGTGCTGCATGCACCAAGTCCTCTGGGTGCCATCAAGCTCAAGCTGCAAGCAGTCCTTACCTTACGTCACTGTGGATGAAATCGAAAGAGATTGTTTGTGTTTGATTCCAAGTGTCCTTACATTTCAAGCCAAGCAGGAAAAAGCTTTTGGCAGCATGAGGCTGAATTGGACATGTCCAGATGTCACTCTCCTTGCGTCAGATGGGCGGACTGTAGGACATTCCTTTGGTAATCTTAGGAGTTACTCACACAATGAAAGGTCCAACCTGTAAAGTCCAACCTGTAAAGAGTTGTAGCAGAGCTCTGTAGTAGTAAAGTATCATTAAGTGCTCAAAACTGAATAAGTTTTTACTAGAGAGGAGCTCAACACCAAACCCTAAGTATGGATCTGTATCCACATCTGAATTTTACAGGTTGTATGTGCCAGTAATGCATTACACCAGCATATGACGTGGAAATTTCCCTAATATTTAGAGTATTCCACATCCAGGTGCAGTTGCAACTAATTTCTACAGGCTTTGCTAGACAGGGAAAATTTTGTTTAATTTAATGTCAGGCCAAATCCACTGTGTATCTTCAGTCTCTACTTAATATTTGAATGTGTGCAGAACAGAAGCAGCACAGGCAGAAAAAATATGGTGTTTCCCAAACTGACTTGTTTGACCCTTAGTTTGGGAAAAGGACCAACCTGAAAAAAGAGAAGCAAATTCTGTCTCTAGATCCACATAGGTTTTGGCTTCTCCAGTGATGCTTCAGGCATGACATTTTAAAAGGCTACAGTTGTTTTCAGTCCAAAAGCAGGCTGATTCTTCATGCATAGTTGACACTACTGTTTAGGCTGACAAGGGTAAATTTTAGGACAAACCACAGGAAATGGCTTGGAGAGGTGGAGGACTTTAAGAAAATATTGTACTGCTGCTTTAGAAGTAAAATGAAACACTTTGGACTCTGTTTTCCCATACAATGTTTAAAGCCATCATTTTGATAATTTTTTCACACACAAAAAAATATTGCAAGTGTTGAAAACAAATGTGCTTCAAAACATAGTTGTTTTTCATAATATCAGAACAAGACAAATCATGTGAAAATCCTCTTCTCCTGGAGGGCAGCTAGAGGTTTTGTGCAAAAATGTTCCTCTCCTTTCTCTGTCCCTTCACCACCTGTTTTAGGACTAATTGCATCCCCTTGAAAGTACTACTTTTTGTGGGAGCTTTGAGAGTGAATATTGTTCGCCTTTTTGTTTATGGAAGAATCTGCTTTAGCTGGGAAGTAAGATGCAGAAGTGGGAACAGAAACAACACTTTTAAAGCTGATGGAGTCTATTCACTTTGGTATGTAGAGAATGGCAACAGCAGTCATTAGTATTGAGAAAATTCTGTTCTTTCTCTGCCCTTGTTGCAAGATGAGCAAGAGCTGACCTTAACTTTTGTTTGTTTGTTCTCCTGTCAGGTAAAGATTCCCCCACCACCCTTAGGAATGTTTTATTCTCTTTTTTCAAGGGGGGGATTTAACTTTTGTGCAGTAAAAAAGAGAAGTCCTTGCCTGATATAAGAAACAGATGAACAAGACCTAAGCTAACAGATTCTTTTTTTCCAGTTTTCTACCTGTGAAGAAATACAGTATTTTTAGGGTGAGGGGTGATTGCGGAAAGCAGTGACTGAACAAATAACTGCTTTAAGGCCAGTGCTAGAAACGCTTGCCAGTATAGTAATGTCAGTTGGAGGTGTGATTTTTGGCTGCGTGTGGGTAATGGCAAAAGCCGTAATATAGACATGGTTGTACCAGGAAAATTAAAGAAAAAAAGTTTTGGCCAGTATCTTCTGTTTTGCTTGGTGAGGGTATAAGCTATAACAACAAAAGCACTTCTCTTCTACTGGTGAGTGGCAGCTCCAGTAAAAGCTCATGCCAAAGCAGCTACACTGTTATAGCGGCAAACCTTTTTCATAGACTGGGCTTGTCAGTCTGGTGTCCCAACTTTAGGAACTTTGCCGTTGTTATTGTTAATTTTAACAAAAGCAGCATAGCTGTCCATCCATTGACCCTTCTTTGTATTTTACTTACACTGTAGGATGAGGGAGGAGTCTTTTTTTTTTTTTCTATTTTTTTTTTAAACACTGACACAGTGTGCTCAAGCCATCTTCAACACATGAAATCAGAATGGCTAAATACTCATTCCAGGTCCCATTTCCATGTCACAAGAACATTTCAGCTATTGTGTAACCTCTCCAGGGAGCACTCTCACAGAGAGGTCAAAAACAATGCCGTTCTCAATACTGCTGGGGATGCTGTGCAGCCTTTGGTGATCACTACTGTGCTTATCGTCCAGTGGTATTTCATGCCAACTGCTTTTTATAAGAGCACACCAATCTTTCAGCCTCAATTTCTAGACTGCTGCAATCAGATTGTTTTGGGGTTTTACTTTATTTTTGCTTTATTCTCTGATTTCATTGGGTATCAAACTAGGCCAGTGCTGAATGCTTTTGAAAGTCCCAACCTTCCGCTGGTTTTGTTCTTGTTTTCTATATCTGCTGTACAACTCAGAAATACGTACTGGCATAAGATCTCACTGGAGCAGAACCATGATTAGTTGTGCTAATTACTGGCATCACAAGACTACAGACCAAGTAAACTACAGATCAAGTTATCTTGATCTTGGACTAAAAGAAAAAGAACCAAAACAACAAAACACTACTTTAAAACCTGTTTTAAACATTTATGTAACTGTAGTAGGATAAGAAAATGAAACACGTTGACTTTTAAAGTGTTTCTAATTTTCTCAGTACTCTTTACATTTAAATTTTAAAAAATGTAAGGAGGGAAACATGGTATTTGATAAATGATTCACACACCTGAGGCTGTATTTTCAGTATTCCTGTTTTTTTAGAATCACAGCTTACCCCCTCTTAGGCTCAGAAAGCATTAAATAAGATAAATCAATAATTTTTTAGAATATTTGGATTTTCTGGCATTTTTTCTTTGTTGCCCTGTGACTTGGATAACAAACACTGTGAACATTGTGAGTAGCCTCAGTTTGTTAATCTCTCCCCTGGGTGCATCCTTTCTTAGTTCAGCAAAAACACAAACAAAAAAAAATCTACAGCATGTGGTCAGTACAGAGTTTTCTTGGGCTTGTGTCTTGTTGAAACCAGAATATTTGCTCTCCAAGAGAAGCCCAGCCACTTATACTTGGTAAGAATTCTCAGTTTTCATGTTAGCTATTAACCCCTTGGCCATTTCAACATCCAAAGTCAACCAAAATAAATAAATAAAAATCATTGCATAACTATCTGAAAGGAAATAAGCATGTTTAGCATTTTACTTTTCAAAATACATGCCCTGTATTTGTTCAAATATAAAAACACTCCTCAAACAAGCAAACAGAAATAAACAGATCACCCTGCCAAAACAAAAAATGAGAAGTTTCCTTCTCAAAGGTGCAGCTTTCAAGAAACTGATTAGAATGGAAATGCTCTTACATTTGAACCTGCAGTGTTTGCTCTCAGTGCCTGAAGTACTTTGGCTGAAAGCACTGCAAAAATCTGAAAGTCTGATCAAATTATGGCATTTGCAGCTTCATTCATGCTATGGACTGATTGCTAGCAGCTTCCTGCCTGCAAGTGACCAGGTAAGATCAAGTCAGATGGAAATAGAGGGGAGTTCCTCCAGTCCTGTTGCTGTAACACAAACTCTCTCAGGCATCTGTACCTCACCTGCAGAAATTTAAATGAGGTTTAAATAAAAGTAAAACTTGTGATAAATATTTATTCTTTAAGGTATCTACCAGGTAACAGTGTGGTATGGCAGAGGTTTGCCCTGTGGTGTACCCCTTAGCAGGAGAACAAGAAGCAGGCAAAACAATGGTTTCTGGAGGAACGTTTAATTGAAAGCTTTTCCCTTAAAAAGTATCGTCTTTCCAGAAATGCAGATGTGCATGATAATCCTATAGGGATATTGGTATTTGGCCTCTAGGATTTTAAGAGTCCTGTTCCCAAGGTTAAGATATACAGAGAGCCAAATTTTATTTGAAACTATTATACAAGACAGATATGGAAGCTCATGGAGTATTACATTGCAAATCACATGTTAAAGAGAGACACATGGCTCTTGAGCTATAAAATGAGTAGAGAAAGGAATGATATTTAAAAGATTTCTTTAACCACTTGTTTTACTCATTAATCTGCTGTTCTCAAAGCATTATTTGTGGCAAAATAATGCCATTATAGGATTGTTTCTGAAAAGCAAACGAATATTTCAGACATTTTCATTGTTAACATAACTGTAACAATAGCAAAGCAAATGCTGATGGTGAGCGATGTTTCTGTGAGTGAATGTGTTGAACAGCTGCCACTTTCCACCCTTGAGAGTTCTGCATATCTGTGTTGGATGAAATGATTCTTGTAGCAGATTTGTAATACACTTTGTGTTGCAGGGGGGTTGAAGGGAATAGCTGAATCTGTGGTGCTGGGCCTTAATGCAGATTTCATCGAATTGAGGGGGACTTCTGCTGTTGGCATGGCAGGGCTGTTGCTCATGAACAAGTACAGAGGACTGTATGGCCCGTGGCCAAACCTGTGACCCTATGCAGTTCCTCAGCACAGGGTGCTGCTCTCTTCCACCCTGTGCAGGAGCACTTGCTGGGCTGAGTGCTTGCTGGGCAGTGCAGTGTCCTCTCAGCCCTGTGACAGTGCTTTTCTAACCTGGATCTTTGAAAATGGTGTGAGGTGATCTGAAATATGCAGTCCTTCTGGGACCGTTAGTGTTTCTTGCCAGATTTATAAAGAGGGTTTTGAAAAAGCACACAGAAGTGCATGGAACGGCATTGGTCAGAAATTACTAAGTGCCTGTGTCATTCCTAAGTGTGTTATTTTCTTCTTGTGATCACAGTATTCTGTATGAGTGGATTAAGTTCTGATAGCTATGGATGCAAGCGAGCATCTGAACTTGGTAGATACTTATTTCCAAAAATATATTTGAGGGTATCATATTTTGCAGGATACAGTTAAGCCTAAGGCATTTGTAAACAATATAAAAAGATACAGATACAGAATAGTTCTGATTGTCATAAATCCTTGATTTAGAAGATCACTGATTGCTTCCACTTTGGCTGCAGTTTTCTTGTCGATACAATCCATCACAGTCATTGGAAGTAAACAGTTTTCTCTCCTGAAAAAGCAGAGCAACACTTTTTTTTTCTTTCTGTAATCCTTGAAACTGGAAAGCAAGAGCTGCTGACTGTAGGCTCATGGCTGCTCCCACGGTTGTGCAGAATAGGTTTTGCTCTTCAAAACTTCCAGCAGGAGGGCTGTGACAGTCTCATTCTGGAATAGCAATTCCTGTGGCTAAACGTTCAGGTTTAGGGTCAGACTTAGCATCTCCTGGTCTTTACTTCTGGTGAGTTTGATCCAGGATTACCTTTTTCCCTCTCTCTCTCTCTGTATTCTGAGCTGTAGCCACATTCTGTGTAGTTGGCACGTATGTGCCCAAAAGTTTGACTGCACTGATTTGAGGAGAGGAGCAGGAAGTAAGACAGAGCAGAAGCCTTAAAAGAGATTCTCTTGAAAAGACGCCTTTGAACTGGTGGCAGATGAAACCCCAGAGAATACAAATATCAGGGAATCACAGCAGTTCATTGAAACCATGAAGTGCAACCTGGGAGCAATTCCAGCACCAGATATCATAGGTGCTTCAAGGTAACTTTTCCAATGGTTTGGGCCTGATCCTTTCATAGCTGCTTGGTGTCACAGTTTAGTTGATTCAATCACCAACGGCAGGGCTTCCCCTCCCTGACCTTTCTCTATCTTCCTGATACGTGGGTTCTACATCCACATGTATGTACTCATGATTTTATAGAAAGACTGTCTGCTGAAAGACCTAGAAGTGACCTGTCAGCTACCAAATGGAGGCCTGGTCATTGTTCCTACTGCAGTAGTCTCTCTTTGTTCATCAAGAAGGCTCTGTAGCAGATCACAAAGTTAGTGAAGGGTTGCAGGGCTTCCTATCCATGTAGGTGGCACAACAGCTGCCTCTTGGCTCTGAAGCTTGCTTCTTCATTAAAAATAAAATCTGTTTAAGTCTTAGCCTTTCTGAATGAATTCTTCAGAGTTCAAAGTAAATTATTTCAGGGATGATGATAGTCATTGGCCTTTAATTGAGCTTAAAATGTAGAAACCAGATCATGGTTTATCATTTAGGTTCATCAGAAATAAGATTCAAGTTGGGACAATTAGACAATTGCTTCATTACTGAAACTGTTTAATGATGTTTCACTGATCTTTCTCAAATGATAATACAGCAGATGAGTTGTATAGTTTAAGAATAAGTTATTCCAGTTTTAGATAGTCAGAAAGTGACTTCCCAAAACTGCTAATGGAAGTTATTCAAGATGTGCTGTCTAAATCCTTTCCAATTAGTGTTGAGGTCTTGAAGGGCCAGTCTTAGCTTTTTATTAATATGTTCAGTTTATTAATGTATTTTTTGATATATGCATAGTGTGACTGTCTGGTACATCTCAAGATGTTGCATAATCATTATCCTTTTAATTTGTTTTACTTGGGTCCTACTCCTTAGTCTTGCTTAAAATTCAGAAATATTTCATAGCTTAATAAGTTAATAACTCATTAGAAAGCTGTGACATGTACTTGAGGTTACCTCAAAGGCTATCCATATTTAACAGTAAACTTGAGATAATTCATTGGCAGTATGACTGTCATTGACCAGTTTAAATATTTAAGATTGTGTTTTGACCTTTTGCCTTAAATTTAAACCATATGGAGAAACTGAAATTGACTGTGTACAAAATTTGGGTCTTTGTCAGACAGTTATGAGATTATGAAAAAAAAAATTGCTACTTTGATTATGGTACTATATATATAATTTATTAGGTATATGCTTTTATAAAATGTTGTTATATTATTTTGCTTTACATTGGATCCTTTCTCTTCCTCATTAAAAATCCATAATACAAAAAATTCCACTTCCAGTTTTGGAGTAAAATCTGTGGCTAATAAATTACTACCTCAATATGATTCAAAATGCAAAGAAGGTTTTTTAAAAACAAGGCTTATTAATAATGTTAATTTTGTTTATCTGTTTTTCATTCTTTTATTTTGCCAAATATAAAATAGGCTTGCCTTGGATGCCTGAAGTAATCTTCCCTTGGTAACCTCTTCAGTGACATGAAGTGTAGAGTACTGAGATTTGAGGAAATACATCCTAGAGTCATGAACAAACAGGCAGCTTTAGAAAGACCAGTTTTGATGGATTTTTCTTGAAGAACGTTAAACAACTGAGAGAATCAGTGACTTAGCTTCCCTGTGAAAATATGGAACATCTTTAGTCTCTGGCTTTTCACACTTCTGCTAACCATCAAATGCTGACTGCAAGGATTTCTCAAGAGTTAACCAAATTGTGGCTCTACACCCTGCCCAACTGCTTATATGCTTGGATTTGTCTGGAAAACACTGTTCTAGTGGGTATATATGATGTTTCTGTAGGTTGGTGATGTGATAGATTGTTTCCCATTCTCTCCTTGTTTATGTCCATGAAATAATTTATTTCAATGAGTTCAAATGTGCATGCTGTTCTAGAAACAAAATAAGCATGTTTTAATTAGCTTATGTCATAAAATATAAGCTGTCATACTGCATTTAAAAGGATCCCACAGATTTCCATTACCATACTGTTTTGATTTAGCTTGGTAATTGTATTTATGTAAAAGGGCTCAGTGATAAGCTACCCATGGAAGAGGCTAATAATAAAGAGCAGTGGAAGGAAGGTCAGGAAGTATTTTATTCCCTGGCTCCTTTGTACAGACCACCATCCCCAAAGTTACTGTTGCCCCTCTGCTATTTACTCTTCTGTCTTACTCACAAGTCTATGAATGGCATACCCTAATGTCTCAAAGGATCACTGGGCTGAACAGTATCTACAGAACATTTTCTAATGCACACTGGCACAGAGCACTTCCTTCAGCCTTCACACAGGGATGAACTTTGAAAAATGTGTTTCTTGGTTATTGCTCTCTTTTTACTCTGAAGGCTTTCATGTTCCACAAAACAGCCTAATACTCCCATACCTTCTGTGTTTTGCATGGAGTTAATTGATTTATCTCCATGCAAGTTCTGCACCTCACCAGATGCATCCCGTAGCAGGAGCTGTGCATTCCTTGCTGTCCTTGCTGGGCGCTGGCCAGAAAGGTGCACTCATGCTTTTGCCTGCAATGCCAGAAGCCTTCTGTGGGGTTGTGTTATTGCCCTGGAGAGGAAACCATAGAACCGCTTAAGGGCTTGTAACTCATGATAGCTAAAAAGCTTAAGGTTTCCCCTGAGTACTGGTTTCAAATGCCATTGTTTCTCCAGTAGAGTCTAGAGCATCACATGTAATCAGGATCAGGATGCACTGTGAGGTGATATTAGGGGTCTGGCTATGTTATGTCATTACACAGACATATATAAGAGCACAAGTTCTTACTGTGGTGAAATTTAAGACATCTCAATGGGAAGCTTTGAGGCCCCTTATTTCTGGAGTGCATGGTTCTCAAAAGCCTTTGTGGACCAATTTGACGTGTATCGCATTAAGTGCTTTTTCTCCTAGCACCTGTGCTTTGGTTCACATTTCTAATCAGCTTTGTTTACCACTAAATTGGTGCCAAGCTGTTTCCAGAACTGCCCAGCTCTCAAAGGCCTTTTCTGCTTTGTTTGGTTTATACATATGTACAATAAATGTCTTTATTTATTTGCAAGTTAAAAGCATGTACAAATTCTGTCCTGAAGAAATTTAGCTTCCTTTTAAGAGACAAATATATAATTAGAGGCTTAAAGGTGCTGTGCTTCTAACTTCCACAAGGTCAGAGATCTTTTTCAATGAAGAACATGGCTTTATTTCAGGGAAAGAGAGGAGGAAGAACTCCACCTTGTACATAATGCAGCTACAACATAGCCCAGAGCTATCCTTAGAAACTGGAGTGAAGCTGAGATTTAACTTGCCCTAATTGCTGTAGCAGTCTGAGATTTCTGTCTAGCTATAGAGCACTTTTGCTCTATTTATGCTATAACTTGGAATCACTTTCTATCCATTTCCTAAGTAAGCACAATTTAACTGGTTAGCAGACTGATTTAGAGGCTGAATTCCAATATCCTTATTCTGTGAATGGTTCCATTGGCTTAATTGACTCCTTGGGAAGTAAGGATGTATTCAGAGTAAAAGTGATGGACCTTGGGTTTAGCTAGTTATATTTAGCAGCCAGCTGAAGTACAGCTCCTTGTACATACGAAAACAAAGGTGCTTTTCATAATTCCGTCCTCAGTAGATATAGTCACTAATATAATGAGAATTAAAAAGTTTTATTGATACATGTGTTTCTTAGCCATCGCACATCATGAAGTACTGTAAGAATCCAGCTAGTCCAGTCTACAGCTAGTCGTCCAACACTCTAAGAAATCTTTCATTGGAATCCTCAAGCCAAGGTTTGAAACAAGTTCCATTCCCAAAAATAAATCCAAGTACATGAGGTGAGAGCACAATTAAAAATGCCATGCCAATTGAATAAACTGAGAAGCCAAGCTACGCTGAATTTCAGGAGACCTAATAGATTTGTGACAGCAAGTCAGGCACTGTGCTGTAGACTGTTGCAGGCAGTTTCTCTAGAGTGTAAATCAAGCATGTCCTGGTGCATCCCAGAAAGGAGGTAAAGGCACCTTTCTTCTTAAAGGCAACTGCTCTGAGATTCCACTTGTTTAAGGAAGAAAATATGCGTCTCTGTTACCGTAACAGAAACCACTGAACACAAATTCTTAAAAGCTTTTAGTAGAAAGTTCTTAAAAGATGCCATGTCGATTAATCTTAGGTATTTCTCAGTTTAATGATAGCTAAATATCATGTACTACTCAGGGTTAAATTAATCAACAGCTTCCTAATTAAAACAAATATCTTCTTCCAGGGATTTAATGTGTGAATTTTTTTGTTATTATGAAATAGTCAAAATGCTTTTGTCAGATAAGGCAAGAAATGGATTGTTGAACATAGGAGCCTCCTGAATACTATTCCTGAATACACTAGCATTAAATATTTTGCCTTCCAGACAATAAATTATGAAGAGGCTTTTTAAAGTGGGGATGATGGGGAAAGGATGATGGAGGCCAGTGCGATGGTGGTTAACACATTCATTTGTGGTACTCGCAACCTTGTTTCAGACGAGAAGTTTGTTTTGTTAACTTCAGTACAGTCTGTATATCAGAGTTGTGGAAAAGCACTGTGGGGAAATATATGGCTCTTCTGACTCTTGTTTCCCTATGATACTTCTGTATTTCCACGTGATGAACTAAATTCTGCCGCGTGGTGATAGTCATTTATTAGCACTAATAGTGAGCTCTGTAGCTTTGGTAAAGAGCAGATCAAATTGATTTGACCACCTTGTATTCAAAAACAAGCTAATGAAAACAGTAGTATTAATGTAATTTAGATGCGGTGATATTACCCTGGCTGAATTTTATAAGAATATGTCTCAAATGGGTTGCTGGTGTGTTTTCATATACAAAATCCAGAGTCTGCTTTGAATGTTTATCTTAAATTTGTCTGTAAACTATGAAAGTCCATTTCAACCACATAATTGCCTTTTAGTATCCTTTCCCATCAGCTGTAAAATGTCAAACAAACATTAGGAGCTTCAGCAATGGGTCCGTTTTATGGGTATGCAGTAAACTTCTTCACTCTAGTAAAGTTTATTTAGGTATCATAAGTTGATAACATTCTAATGTACAAAGAAGGCATGTTTTCTTTCTTCTGAATCAGGCAGTGTTCCCCTGATAACTATCCTGAACTAAAATATAATGAAGTCCGCTTTAGTTTTATGAGTAGTCACACCATATCACATGCTGGCAAGGTTTATAAAATAACTGGAAATGTGCATTACATAAATGTTAAAAATGAACAGAGATTATGAGAAGGTATTTAGTAGGACATGAGAAAAATACACCTTTTACATTACGAAACCAGGAGAAGCACTTTTCTAAAAAGGAATTGTGAAATTGAGTAAGAAAAATCTGGTGTCAACAGGGCTCTAAAGGTTGTTCTCACAACTCAGTTCACATTTAGGGAAGGTCAGTATTCTTTCCATAAGACTCTAAATAATCTTCTAAGTTTCCATTGCAGAAAACTTTGCTGTCATCATAGGTAAAAATCCCACACATCTTCACCCCATTTATTGGATCCTGTAGGATTTTTCCGTAGGAGTAATTAAGAATATTTATCTTTTCACTTTCTTCTGTAATTCTCAGCGTGCCACGGGGGAAAAAACGACTTTATGGGAATGGAAAAAAATCTTTCTGAGTCAAAGTGACTTGACCGCTGTCACATGTCACATTTCACATGTCCCAAGTGAGGAGTTTCGACGCAGGTTGCCTTGTCCCGCTTTGTGAGCTCTGTCTGTGGGATGTTATTGTCATTGAGGCTGGAACTGTCTGCATTTCCAAGCCTGGAATGGAGCCATGCATCGATGTGTTCAGAGTAGTGTTTACATGGGATCTGTTTGCATAACTGAAGGAATGGAGTCTGTGTAAACAGTTCCCATCGATTATGGCACCTAATGCCGGATCAGCAGTTTTAGATTCAGCATTTACATATTTCAAGCTAATATCTGTTTTCTCAGTACACTGAAGTGTTTATTAATAAGATTTAGTATGTAAATACTCATCTCTCGCACTCACTGTGAACATCCTCTCCTTTTAATAGGATTTTAATTTTGTTGCAGTAATATTAGCTTAAGAGCCACTGATGGCACAACCTTGTGCTAATTCAAGCAGGCAATGCCTGTGTCATTCAAAAACAAATATGAATTAATTCAGTGGCTCAATGGAAGATGATGACACAAATACTGTAGCAGACCAGTAAATTGATGGTCATTGTCAAAACCACTGTGGCTTTTACATACAAACAAAGAGAGAGTTTGCAATAGTTTCCTGTTATTACCTTATTGTCAGACTGACATTTCCCTTTGCTGAGTCAATGGCCTATTTCTTAAGCTGTGTCACCCACTTTCCAGTCTTGACTCAACAGAGCTGTCTGTCATTTCCAACAGCTCTTTTTGGTATTGTCATTTCACTGAAACATCCTACAGGGGGTATATTACATGCTCACATTGCCCTTCTGGTATAATTCATTTGTTGGAAACCTTTGGTGAATCTATTGCCATACTTTATATATTGTGGTGGGCACAAGTCCAAATCAACCTCATTGCCAGACTTGGTACTGGTGCCAGACTTGGTACTGGTGCCAGTGGTCTATTATCTCTGGCATAGCCACACCGCTTCTCTGAGGATGTTAGCTGAATCAATAATAGTGTGTTTCTGTTACTATTGCTACATTAACTCTGGAAGTTTTGCTGGAAAAATATAAGCTGTATTTGATTTAGTTTTGCCTTTCCTGTTGCTGACCAGTATAGCAACACAGGAAGATTCTCATGGAGGAAACATAGTAGTTCTCTACAACATGTAGATGCAGCTAGCTGATCAGCAAGTCCATCCGTGAAAAGCTAAAGGGGTTTATTCAGCCATTGATTTCTTAGTGGTTCCACCTACACTGGTTTTGTCTCATGCTCTTTCCAACCCATCCCTCATTAAAGAATATATTCATAATCAGAATTTAAGATCTTGTGGGGTTTACTGGGCTTGGTCTCTGTTTTATACAAACTCAGTGGCAATGAAATCAGGGGAAATCAGCTGTGAGAAAACAAGCAGGGCTGATGTTTGTACCACCTTCCTTCCCCTGTCTTGTACGCTGTGGCTGAGAATGTTTAACCATGCAAGAGCATTAAGATTAAAGAAGCATTGACTTTAAGCTCATTATGTTGTGTGCTGATACGATACACTTCTTAGTGAGCATTATGATGCACTACCATAACCCAGTCAGGTAGTTTGAGAATATATGTTTCAATCACGCTTCAGAAGTTCCTTTTCTTCATGACTTTAAGAACCTTACCATTATTATCTCTCTTTCTCTGGCTTTCTAGACTGTAGTTGGCTATATAATATTGAGTACAAATTAAATTCTGCTACCAGTGATTTCCCCTAGATCTCATTTACTACTTTCCTACATGGGTTATGAAGTGTCACAACTCAGCAGTACCAATTATTAGTTTTTTCATTTAATGGGCAGTTTTAATGTTCTAGGAGAATCCATTTCCTTAACATAATGATAGTATTTTTAAGCTGTTGCATAGCATTTTAGTAGTTATTATTTGTCCCTTACTCTTTGAACATGTCTAGTTATACTGTTCTGGCATCGCTGGAAATACAGTTCTATAGGCTAAGTAAAGCAGGCGCTTGTGATTTCACAGATACTTTCAACTTCAAGTCTTTATTTTTCCTGTGTTTAGTCCTAATTATATAACATTTCTGGTGACACTTCACCATTGGCAAAATTAAATTCAAAATAAATTCAGAAGTTTGGTAAGCATATAATTAATGAAATCCACTAGGAAAATAATTTATGTCAGTACATTCAGGCATGCTTTACTGACACCTGCTTTCCAAAGGTTTTATCTGGTGATAATCTTCTCTCCTGTTTAATGATGAACATTTAAGGAAATTTGACACACCTGTCTCTTAGGCACCTGCTTCCAAGCGTAGAATTCATAAATGTCAGCTAAACATAAGAACCATGTCAAGGAAAGGCTGGGCAGGATCTGCTTTCCACCACTCTTCCAAAAAGTCTGATTCTCCATCTTAAACAGAGGCGCCCAAATTCCACCTATA